>PVHX01017602.1:0-39466 GCA_004024805.1 Geosciurus inauris | reverse complement strand
TCTGACATTTCATCAACTGTGCTGTCAATGGATTCTGTTACAGTTGTATCCAGGTTTATTTGGGGCACTTTCTTCCCTTGTTTTTTCATGTTGATTGTGTGTCTTCCTTTCTTGAAATACCAGTCTGAGGTATTGCAGCTTCTATCCTATAATCTTGTATTGACACTCCAGATTACCTGTGTCTCACCTTGGAGCTACTTCTGTTCTCCCAGATGGGCTCCCAGATGGGCACTACTGTCACTAAAGTTGGTGGCGGAAGTAGTGGATGTACCTCTAGAGTACAGTGAGAGTGGCCTTGGCTGGGCTCCTGAGGTGGCCCTTGAGGGCTGTTTTGGCCCTCTCTTGCACTCCTGCTGGTGAACAGGAACTCTGGAGCAGAAGTAGAGGCTGGCTCAGGTCTCACTTAGGCAGAGTCACAAGCTGGAAAGTTTGTGCACGACCCTTACAGTGAGTATGATCTCCCCTGGGGTTAGAAGCTAGCAGGCTCTGGTCTGCCTTCAACTGGGCACCCCTGGCCTTCCCACTGGAGCTCTGGAGCAGAACTGAGGCAGGCTCAGAGCGCACCAGGGTGGGGCCTCTTCACGCTGGGGTCTCTGGAGGCCACTCTCTCCCTGGGTGTGCTTTCCTCTGTGGCTGTTAGCAATCAGACTCTGGTCAACCCTTAGTTGGATACCCGTGGAGTTTCCTGAGGGTGGATCTGGGCCCTCTGCAGCTCCTGCCGGACCCCAGGAACTCTGGAGTGGAACTGGGACATATCCAGGCTGCCCTCGGATGGGGCTGCCTCGCGCTGGTGTCTCTGGAGCGATTCTTGCCCTGAGTTTGGGCTCCCCAGTGGCTAGAGGTAGCTGACCCTGGTCTCCTTTTGGCTGGACAACCGTGGAGGTTCCTGAGGGCGGATCAGGGCCCTCTGCAGCTCCTGCCGGTCCCCGGGAACTCTGGAGCAGAACTGGGGCGGGCCCAGGCTGCCCTTAGGTGGGGCTGCCTCGCACTAGGGTGTCTGGGGGGACTCTTACCCTGAGTTTGGGATCCTCAGTGGCTCGAGGTGGCAGTTCCTGGTCTCCCTCTTGCTGGACACCCCAGCAGGTTCCTGCGGGCGGATCTGGGCCCTCTGTGGCTCCTGCCGGTGCACCGGAGCTCTGGAGCGGATGTGCGGTGGGCTGTCTCCGCTGGGGTCTCTGGAGCGACTCTTGCCCTGAATTTGGGCTCCCCAGTGGCTAGCGGCTGAGGCTGTGTGTCCACGGGAGCTGCTGCTAGGGGCCCTGCATGGTTGGGTGGGCGCTGGAGCCAGGAACCCCGTATAGAAGCAGGCCGCGCCCGGGGGGAACTCTGGGCTGGGGCTCTGAGCCGCCGCTTGCTGCCGAAGACGCGCTGCTTGTGGCAATGGCTGCTGCCTGGTGGCCCTGCTTACACGCGCAAGTGAAATTCCTGCCGGGATAGCTGTAGGATGATGTCCAGAAGCTGGCTGGGAGATGGTATTTCCACTACTTCAATCTCTGGCTCTGAAGAGACTGACCACAGCGGCTGCCTAGGCCGCCATCTTGGAACTGCCCCCCCCCCATTTCTCTCATTCTTTTGTGGCTGTAGTTTATCAGTTTTCATTCTTTCACTTTAATTTTAGTGGAAGGGAATAGAAATAATCAGAGATGGTAAATCCGACGTCTTTAATTAGAAATTCCTCCTCTTGGACTTTTGAGTGCTTAAAAGAAAATCATACCCAATAGAAAAAGTAAGAAGGTGGCAGGTCATTGAGGTGGCAGGCGCTGGATATGACCTTGACTGTAGCTCTTGGGCTGGACGGCAGGCTGGTGTGATTGTGCCCGAGAGCTGGAAAATCTGCCTGAGTCCACAGCAGGGCCCTGACACCCTGTGCTGTTGTTGAAGACCCTGCTTCTGCCCCTGGGTCAGTAGTTTCACATTCTATGCATTGTTGAAAACATCTTACATGTAACAAAATGTTGTTTTGTGTCACACTGAACATCTCTCCCTGTCATGAAATATGGTGTCTAAGGCTGCTTCCAACACGATCTTGAGAAGCACCATAGTTTATTAAACCAATCCCTTATGTTGGATGTACCCATCAGCCTGGGCTTCCTCTCCACACTCTGTCCCATCAGCAAAAGTCGGTACCCTTATGTTTGTGGGTCTGGCTTCTTCTCACTCCTCATAAAACACCTGCTAAAATACCAGCACACTTCGGTCATAAACTCACAGAATTATTAAGAAAAGGAAATCCAAACACACCAAAAAAATGCAAAGGCAGGGCTGGAATTGTAGCTCAATGGTAAAGCACTTGCCTCACGTGCATGAGGCACTGGGTTCGATCCTCAGCACCACATAAAAATAAATAAAGACATTGTGTCCATCTACAACTAAAAAAATATTTAAAAAAAAATGCAAAGGCAAAAGCATGACTGGACCCCAGCACATACTCCTTGTCTCCGGCAGTCATGGTCTTGGCTGAGCTGAGCTGTGTCCTCAGTGTTTGGCTTGGATGCTAGAGCGAGAGTCCACTCTCCTGGACCTCTTCGTTGAGTGGATAGAGCCTGTGTCCCTGGCCTTTCTTTGGAGATAAAGCCAAAACTCCCCTGTAGCCCTGGACTTCACTGATGTCATCAGCTCCATGGAACCTGGATTCTTAATGGAGGAAAACACAGGCCACATGGTCCCAAGAATCTTTCCTTTGGGTTTCAGGTCAATGAGCACTGTTCTCATGGATATGATATAGTGTAGGTGTAGTGGAGCTCACCTGTGTGACCTCTGGCAGGCCGTTTTCTCTATTTGTACCTACGTGGGGATACAGTGCCCTAACTGCCTATCGGACCAAGGACCTTCAATATGGTAATATATGTAAAAAATTTTTTGTATAGTACCTGACACAAATACGTCCCTGAACAATTATAACTTTGCTTCTTGTTCTCCATTGACCTTGTGGTCTCTGGACCTTGTCCTACCTCGTCCCTCACCCATCTCTCTCTGGGTCTTGGGACATGTCTAAAGCATGTTCACTAGCTGAATGCCATGGCCATACTCTATTTACATAAAGCTCAGATTCTTTCCTGCTTCTCTTTTTTGATATTTTTTTTAGTTGTTGATGGATCTTTATTTTATTCATTTATTATTTATATGTGGTGCTGAGGATCGAACCCAGTGCCTCACGCATGCTAGGCAATCACTCTACCACCGACCTACAGCCCCAGCCCCTTTCCTGCTTCTCTTGTCGTAGGGCATCTAGGTCTTACCTCCTGAACATCCATGCTGGTTCTGGGGTATATACTATATTTCTGGGGCTTCTCTACCTTTGTTTACCCTTGGGTCCCCTCTCCCTGATTTAAATGGTAGAAAATTATCTTTCCAATTTCTAAAATTTGAGCAGTGTAGGAAAGACGTAAGTATAGGACATGCAACCCTATTAGGCTAGGATTTAAATCTCAGTTGTGCCATTGATTAGCTGTTACCTTTCTGAAGTTATTTATTGTTTTTATATCCTAGTCTTTTCATCTATAAAATATGATAGAAATAATACCTAGCTCACAAGATCGTGAGGACAAAATCAATATAGATGGTACTTTGTATATGGTAATGAATTGGCAATTGTTGTGGATAAAGACATACTCCCTAGAGGGTTTCTAAAGGATGCTATTATGTCATCTGGGAAACACTTCAAACCCTCAGCTCCCTATGGGAGCTCATAGCTTCCAGGTTGATTTAAACATCCAGAGACCAATAAATGCTCAAGACTCATCTACTTCATTCATTCAATGTATGAATATTTATTCAAGTATACCACATGTCAGGCCTTGTTTTATGCACCAGGAACACAGCAACAAAGCAAAGAAATGCTCACAAATGCTCTCACGGAGCATATATGCCAGTGAGGGGACCAGGCAAGAAACATAATAATGAATTATAGCTTATTAGAAGCTGGTAAATACTATAAAAAATAGAGGAGGATAATGGAAATTGGAAATGATAGGAGATTTGCAACTTTATGTTGGGTGTTCAGGGAAGGTGTTGTTGAAGTCTTTAGAGTTAATATTTGAAGGAGATGAAGGAGTGAGCCATGAGGTTACTTGGGAGAAGACATTCCTGTGCAAAAGTCCTGAGGTAAGAGAAAGCTTAGAATGTTTGAGAAACATGGAATAGGCCAAAGTGGCTGAAACAGATGGAATGAGTGAGTGGGAATAATAAGAGGTGAGATCAGAGGCAACAGGAGGCCAAATATGAAGGGCCTGTAGACCACTGAAGTGTCTTTGGTTGTTTGGTTTGTTTTGTTGTTGGTTACTAATTTACTCAAAGAAACCATTCCTTAACCCTTATACTCAGGTTTTATAGCTCAGGAACAAAGTCTGTGACCAAATTCCATGGAACTCAATCCAAAGAAAGTTTTTAGATTCCAAATTACTTTACATTCTGAAAAATACCAGCCCTTTTCTTTAATCTCCTTAAAATATTACCTGAAATCAAATCATAATTTCTGTAAAAATCTGCATCTGCCTTCCTTTTTGGGCCAGCCGCTGCAAAATTAACAGGGAGCTACGACCCTTAGCAGGGAAAATGCTGCAGCAATCCAAAACTGAAGACACCTGGTCACGAGGCCCCACATCTGAGGTTTCATCAAAGTCCTGGAAGCCGCTCTTATCCTTAACACCTGACTGTAGTTTTTACTCTGATGTGAGGACTTACTGGAAGATTTTAAGCAGAGAAGTGATTTTGTTTGACTTGTGTTTTGAGGGGCTCACTCTGGTTGATGTGTGGAGAAGAGATTTGGAAGAGGCCAGGATGGAAGCCGAAAGACGAGGTAACTTTTACCTTACACAGGTGAGGAATTACAGTGGCTTGGATCAGGAGAGTACTAATGGAGGCGATGACATTCTGAATATATTTTGAATGCAGAGCAAAGACAGATTATTCTAATGGATTGGATTTAGGGGTAAAAGAAAAAGCATCAAGGTCCAAAGTTTTTGGCCTGAGAAATGGAAAAATAGAATTATTATTATTTGAAAATTACAGGTTGGGCAGATTTGGGTGGGTAAAGTCAGGATTTTTTTGGGGGGGGTGGCAATTAAAATACAAATTTGGAGTCAAGGGAGAGTTTAAGACTGGAGATAAAAATTTGGGATTGTTCAAATGTAAAGGTACTTAAAATCATAACATTGGGTGCAATTGCCAAAGAGTCAGTGTAGAGAGATGTGAAGAGATGCCCAGGACCATGACCAATGGTGCCAGATACAGTGATAGGTCCAGTAAGATGAGCACTAAAAATTGATGGATTTTGCAACATGGAAGTCGCTGTTGACCTTTTTCAGAGACATTTTAGTGGTGTGGTAGGAGCAAAGGCCCGAATGCAATTCAATAGAGAATTAGAGAAGAATTGACCAATGAGTACAAGTCATACTTTCAAATGGTTTTCTTTTTTCTTTTTTTATTTATTAAATTTATTTATTCCACTTAGGTATATAGGACAGCAGAATGCCTTTTGATTCATTGTACACAAATGGAGCAAACTTTTCATTTTTTTTTGTTTGTACATGATGTAGAGTTACACCATATGTGCAGTCATACATGTACCTAGGGCTAGGATGTCCATCTCATTCCACCATCTTTCCTGCCCCCATGTCCCCTCCCCACCCTTCCCTCCCCTTTGACCAAAGTTTCTCCATTCTTCCCATGCCCCCTCTCCCATTATGGATCAGCATTCACTTACCAGAGAGAACATTCGACCTTTGGTTTTTTGGGATTGGCTTACTTCACTTAGCCTGATGTTCTCTAACGCCATCCATTTACCTGCAAATGCCATAATTTTATTCTCTTTTATTGCTGAGTAATATACCATTGTGTATATAAACCACAGTTTCTTTATCCATTCTATTGAGTGGCATCCAGGTTGCTTCCTCAGTTTAGCAATTGTGAATTGTGCTGCTATAAACATTGAAGTGGCTGCATCACTGCAGTATGCTGTTTTTAAGTCCTTCAGGTATACACTGAGGAGTGGGATAGCTGGGTCAAATGGTGGTTCCATTCCAAGTTTTCTAAGGCATCTCCATACTGCTATCCAGATTGGTTGCACCAATTTGCAGTCCCACCAAGCAATGTATGATTGTGCCTTTTCCTCCACATCTTTGCCAACACTTACTGTTGTTTGTATTCTTTTTTTCAAATTAAACAAGCTTTTAAACATTGTTTTAAAATTAAGAAACTGACTCCATGTTTCATCTTTGGTATGTTAAGTAATCAAAAGTCATCAATCTTATACGTACAGTAACAAAAATGTCTGAAAATCAAATTACATTTCTTGGATCCAACAATGTACTGCTAGAGTTGTCAACTGGTATGTATAATCTTGAAGAATGGCTGGAGACAGAATATGAGCTAATTTGAGACTAAGGAAAACTTGGGGTCCTGTAGACATTCTCCCTCCCTTTCCAAACTTGTTTTTGTTCTTTCATGGCTTGTCCTTTCCTTCCCGTTTGCTAAGTGTGGTCACACTCTATCTAGCTCTCTGTCCCATGGAACTCTCTTTTCTGTCTACCATGATGATGAATGCCAAGAAAATGTCATCTCCTCTTAGGATAGGGGTGGTTTTACTATTTACCCTTTTAAGCATCAAAACTCTAATTATTTTTACTTCTTTGGAGGGGGCATCAGTCAAATTGGTCACCACACTTCCCTGATGAAGTGGAGAATGCTAGCTGGCCACTGTTCAATTAAATTAAATTTGGCCTAAAGCTACTTTCATATGTAGTATACTATAACCTCACTTAACATCTAAGCAAATGGCAACCGAATCTGAGAGTAGATCTTGTAACCATCAAGTCTCATCTAGTCACAGCAGTGGAACTTTCAGCCAGTCACAGACTGCAGACTGCTCAGACATATCCAAACAAGACAAAGAAGAGGCTGTAACAAATCAAACACTGCTGCCCACATTGCTGGGTACAGCTTTGTGAACCTTTACTGGTTCAGGGTGCTGCTTGATTCATGATTACTTCTTGGTTAAAATAAATTCTACTATATTTAATTTGTCTAAAGTTTCTCTTTTAAAAGATTAGTATCAGAAGTCGAATCTAAATTAAATCTGTGGTGATCTCTAGGAGCACTGAGTGATGTGTCCACTGATCTCTCACAGAAACTGGAGTCCACTGATCTCTCACAGAAACTGGAGTCATGGGTGAGTTTTCTCCTCATATTAGAGTTCCCTAGAGTTATGTTTTAAGCTCTCCAACTTTATATTTAAGCAGTTTTTACTGGATTGAGTTCAAGCTCACATTGAATCTGATAATTAACTGGATTGGATCCAGTTATAAGCCTCAGGTATGGACCTTTAAAAATGAGTTCCTCCAAGCTGGGCACAGAGTGCATACCTGTAATCCCAGTGGCTCAGGAGGCTGAGGCAGGATTGAGAGTTCAAAGCCAGCCTCTGCAATTTAGTGAGGTCCTAAGCAACTTAGGGATGTGGCTCAGTGGTTAAGCACCCCTGGTACCAAAACAAAACAAATAAACAACAACAACAAAAAAGAGTTTCTCTAAATCTAAGGAGTCTGGGATTTCACTTTGTGAGGTGCCAAGAAACTTAATGAACAAAAACTATGAGCCCAGAATCTGTATATTTTTGAAAAAATGGGTTAACCTTACTAAGGATTATTAGAATTACATTGGTTGCTGTGGGGATTTTTAACCTGAATAAAATTGTTCTCCTGTGAAATGCATTAGAAAAGAAAAGATCCAAAATACTTCAGAAGCAATGGAATAGATTCTTTAATTGGTATGTAGAGATATCTAAAAGATTAAATGGACCAAAGATCGCCTCTTAAAGAGGTTTCTTAGAGAAGGCAAGTGAAAAAAATTTAAAAGTCTTCTTCATAAATATTAGTTAAAAACATTAGCCATCTGGACAGGTATTGTTCTATTGGCTGAAAAAACAATTTTGATTTCTTTAACAGATTAGTGAAGTTGTGTTATACCTGGAACATGGCTAAAATTTTAGAATGAAAATTACAAGGTCTGTTTCTGTCTATATGTTTATGTATGTTTTTGTATATGGTGTATGTGGTATTTTTCCATCTTCTTATAATATCATCAAATTAAATTGTGAAAGAGCTTTATTTAATTGACTTTAAGAAATACTTATATAAATGAAGTATTCTTTCAGGAAAATGAGAACCCAAATGCTTTTCAAGTTCATATGACTTGGGTAAACTTTGATAAATAAGATGTTATGATTTGGATGGATAGAAAGTAGAGTGGAAGTAGAAGTGAAAACCCATTTAAGTGACCACAGGGGCACCTTGCTTGCACAGGGATGCCTAGAAAGCTGTTTCCCCAGGATTTGTTTCATTCAGGCACTCAGAAGCCACTGCAACCAAGGTCCTACAGGCTCAGCTATTGTTTGAGCTGGCAGCAGACCTTGGCATTGTGTAGCAGAGTGTAGCAGGGTTCCAACCCTGTGCAGGCCCCTGTGGGCAGCCCCTGAGAGGGTGATGAATGAAACTGTGAGAAAGGAAACCAAAGCTGCAGTGGAGACTTCTGGGATTAAGAGATGCCAGTAATGAGGAGTGCCTGCTAAGGAAAGCTGTGGGCTGTGGAGAGTTAACCTAAGAGAGAGGCCATGTGGGCTGCAACTAGTAAGGCCATAGGTGCGGGGATGCCCAAGCCCTTTAGAATTCACATCTGACTGCCACAAGCCCCGGATTCCAGATGTCGAATTACAAGATTTGTTTACCCACCTGGATTTTGGTCTTGCTTTGGTCTCATCCCTCCCTCCCTTTCTTCCTTCCTTTCTTTTCTTTGTTTGGAGAGGGATACCAGGGATTGAACCACTGAGTCACATCCCCAGCCTTTTAAAAAATTTTCATTTTGAGACAGGAGCTTGCAAAGTTGCTGAGGCTGGCTTTGAACTTGTGATCCTCCTTGCCTCAGCCTCCGAGGCCACTGGGATTATAGGCATGTGCCACTGTGCCCCGCTCATCTCTTCTTCCTATGCCCCTATTTCTCCCTTGTGGAATGGAAATGTTTGTTCTGTGCTGTGCTATATTGGATATGTATAACTTGTTTTTGTTCTTTATAGAGGATCACAGTCAAGAGTTTGGCCTTGAGTCTCAGAGAAGACTGACTTCGGGCTTTTGGGTAATGCTGCAATTGTTAAAATTATGGGGACTCTTGGAGATGGACTAAATATATCATGTGATGGGCATGAGCTTTTGGGGGTCAGGGTGGAATGTTATGGTTTGGATATGAGGTATCCCCCCAAAACTCCTGTATTAATGCAAGAAGTGAAGTTTTTAGATGATGAGAGCTGTAACCTAATCAGTAGATTAATTCATTTGATGGATTAGTAATCTGGAAGGACTAGTGTACTGGGTGATAATTGAAGGCAGGAGGGGCATGGCTAAAGGAAGTAGATCACTGAGAGCATGTCTTTGTATTTTGTCCCTGTGCCTCACTCACTGTTTGCTGGCTATCATGAGGTGAGCAGCTTTCTTCCATCGTACTCTTTTACTATGATATTCTGCCTCACCTTGAGCCCAGAGCAATGGAGTTGGCTGATCACCAAAACTTCTGAAACCATGATTCAAAATAAAACTTTTGCTTCTCTAAGATGTTCTTGTCAGGTATTTTGGTCACAGTGATGAAAAGCTGACTAACACTTAAGAATATTGTTTGCTTTATTAAAACAATAGTGTCAGAGTTTTCAATATTAAATAAAATACAGATGCATGACTTTTCCTACCTTTGTTTACTGGTAAAATAGGCTCATGTTATCTCTGTCTTACAAAATGTGTCAGCAAGAAAAATAACAAGGTAATAGCTAGCTATTCAATGTCACATCTTTATAAGCAATCCAAGCATATTTTTTCAAATAAATGAGTTAAATACACGTAAGATAATATTCCCACATAAAAGATGCCCTTCCAATACCAAAAAAGTTGGTATATATCATCAAGAATGCCAGGTTAAGCCTGAACTCTCAGGCTTAGCCTAAACAACATACCAACCAACCAACCAACCAAATAAAACAAACAAAACCTGTAAGAGGATAGAGATAAAATTTTGTGTCCTTTACAATTTCTTATTACCAAGATACTAGAGATATTTGGAACTCTTAATAAAAGCATTCTGTGACACACTGACAAATTGTATTTTGAGAAATGACATGCTTCTAGAAATTATGATTAATAGATTTGCAATTTATAGATTGCTGGTGTGACCATTCATAGTTGCTTGCTTCCTATTGTTCATTGGAAATTAAGGTCACTCAGGGTTAAGAATTCTACTTAGCATATGTAACTAAAATTACTAGAAATTATAAGAGGAACAACTTTATGTGCAAGTATATAAGGAAGGTAAGATGTGCTTCCAGTAAGCAAAAGCTATAAGGAATTAGGATTCTGTGTTTTATGAAAGAAAAAAAAAGTAATATTTGCCCTTTAGTATAACGGATGGTTGTTCCAAAATGAAAAGAGGACAAATGTAGGACAAAAACCAAGTGAATGATAAAGTATAGAAGATTCATGGAAGATGAATCTTGTGAAAGGAAGTTTATGTATGACCAAGCTGGCTAAAATTAGAATGAAATTATAGTTATCCTAAAAAGTGAGCCTTAATGTCAAAAGTCTAATGTAAAATTAGAATTTGGTATTCTCTTTTAAGGATTTTCTTAGAATTTCTTAAGAGGAAATTGTGAAAGCTTTTTCTTTACCTTTTATGTAATTGGCCTAGGAAACAAAGATTCTATGTTTTACCCAGATAATTTCCTGGGCTTCATGTAGTCTTTTTACAATAGATTTTTCATCACTTAAGAAAACCCAGTCCTCCCTGTTAAAAGAGCTAAGGTTTTTCTTAATCTATTTAACTTTTTGTATTTACCTTGAAGTTTTAAAATTTTTACTTTGGTCAAATTAATGACTATTGTATACAGTGATCTATGATTCTTTTTTGATGAAATGTTTTCAATCTGTGACATTTTTTATGAACTTTCCCATATCAAATTTTAAATTAAATCCTTTTCATGACCTCCAATTAAATTTTGAATTTTCCTGATGAACCTTTAGGCATCTCAAAAGAATACCTCTCCTTATAAAGAGAGATTTATTAAATAAACTGGACTTAATTGATATATTAATGTATATTATTTATGAGAATGATACGGGAAATAGGAATATTGTCAAGTAATAAGTTATGCTAAACCTTCTCTGAGTTATATTTGTCTGGCTGTATGGGTTTTTTTGGGGGGGTGGGTACTGGGGATTGAACTAAGGGGCACTCAACCACTAAGCCAGCCCTTTTTTTTAATATTTCATTAATATTTTTTAATATTTTAATATTTCATTTAGAGACAAGGTCTCACTGAGTTGCTTAGGGCCTCGCTAAGTTGCTAAGGCTGGCTTTGAACTAGCCATCTTCCTGCCTTGGCCTCCTGAGCTGCTGGGATTACAGGCGTGAGCCACCACACCTGGCCTCATAGAAATTTAATATTCCTTGTATAGTGTAATAGTCATAATCCTAGTTAACAAAATGTTGTATGAGACAGAAACAATAGAATTCCCTGGTCAACTGCACCATTATTGGAATGAACTCTCATCAGATCTTTAAAGACGTCCAGTTTAAGTCTTGTCATCATGGGCAGTTAACTGTGTATTCTGGTACTTTCCTGATCATCTATAAACCTAAAATATTTTGTCTCTGAGATGATTCATGAAAAAGACTGACGAGTTCAGGTTTCTGAACTTGGACTTTAAGATCATATCATCAGACTGGGTCAGAATTCCCAGAACTCTAATAAAGAAACTGATGAGGTCATAAAACTACCAACTCAACATTAAGCAGAACAAGAAATAATTAAATACCAAGGAAAAGACTTGTCAATTTTTCATGCTAAATGAGCCAATACTGAAATTAAGATATGCAATTTGAATGAATTCTATTGATTAATCAAATTACTTATGATAACCTATTTAATAAACAATGCTGTGGACCTGAATTGAGTAAACAAAATTGGTAGTTAAGAGGATATAAATCCAGTGTTAAGCATGTACTCATGGAGCACCTGGGTGGCTACCTGATCCTTTCTGAGTCCTTAAAACTTCCTTATTAAAAGCCCTATTCTCTATAATGAGTCACGGTAGAGGTAAAATGATCCAAAATGTGAAAAAGATTGATGAGTTGACTGTTCTAAAATTGCTAAATAGTTTGTAACCTATGTTTGGTTTGTTGAATCCATAATTCTAGTAAGACAATAAAACACTCAGGCCAGACATTTCTGCTGGATCATTTGAGCATGTACAGATGGATTCATTCAATTACCACCTTTAATGTATATTTTCTGATTGTCCGGAGGCTTTCCCATGCAGGAACGCTGATGCTACAATAGTAGCTAAAAGGTTATTAGAAAATATGTTTCCCTGATGGGGCCTTCCTGGAAAATCTCCAGTGATAGAGGTACTCATTTCATTGGCCACGTTATAAGAGTCAAGTATTACAAACACAATGACATGAAGCAAAGCTAATCGAATAGATTGGATCCTTTCAGTAAAGGCATCACCAATTGATGACAATCAGATCTACTCCCAATGGAAACAAAGATTAACCCCTTTTAAAATGGTTACTGGAAGTTTATCTCTGAATAATAGAACCTGTATGTGTCTTCAGTTCTTATAAACACTTGCATGACTCAAGAGTGTAAGGCTTTAATGAATTATGCCAAAGTAGGTTTTTTAAAAATATTTTTTCTAGTTGTCGATGGACCTTTATTTTATTTATTCATATATGGTACTGAGAATCAAATCCAGTGCCTCACACATGCTAGGCAAGTACTCTACCACTGAGCTATAATCCCAGTCCCAAAGTAGGTGTTCACTAGGTTATTGAAGCCCTTTGTGACCCATCAATTGATGATAACCAGACCTGTCATGATCTAGAACCCAGATATTGGGATTTTGGATTTTTTTTTAAACAATGCCCCTGTAATCCTAGCGGCTCAAGAGGCTAAGATAGGAGAATCACAAGTTCAAAGCCAGCCTCAGCAATGGTGAGGTGCTAAGCAACTCAGTGAGGTCCTGTCTTTAAATAAAACACAAAATAGAGCTGGGGATGTGGCTCAATGATCAAGTACCCCTGAGTTCAAATCTCCAATACCAAACAAACAAAACAATGCCAAAGAAAGTCTACCTTTGAATTCCTTTGGAAGGGGCTATATCAAGTTTTTCTTTGTAGCAAACGTCAAGATTTTAACTCTTCCATATACATCTCAACACAGAAGGGTTCTTCCAGGCTCCTAGAATTATATACCTGTTGGAGATCTTAAAGTAAAACTGACCAGGAAGTTTTTCCCCAAAGCAGATAACATTCTAGAACCAGAATCTCTTTCCACATTTGTGGATTAAAACCTCTCTACCACCTGGAAGTCTTACCTTTTTAAAAATTATAAAAGGTTGATGGACTTTATTTAATTAATTAATTTATATGTGGTGCTGAGAATTGAACCCAGAGCCTCACACATGCCAGGCAAGCACTGTACCACTGAGACACAACCCCAGCCCAAGTCTTATTCCCCCCGTGTTTCCTGCTGTACTAATACCTTCCCTTTCTTTGCAGGAAAATCTGTGGATGGCTTTAGCAAAGATCAATGCTCTAGTAAGAAGCCAGAGCAGTCGTTGGGTTCATGGGCTAACACTCCAAAATACAGAAATATTTCACTAATGCCATGCCTCTTTCTCACTCTGAAACTCAAAAAAAAAAAAGAGTGGTAAGCTATTTTTGATATTCTAGACATCACCTGGCCATGCACATTACCCTGAATTTCTCCAAAAGCAAAACCTGAAATAAAAGCTTTCTGTGGGCAGATTACTTAGGAATATGATCCCTGGGATCAAGAGTGAAGAAAAAGGAAGCAAAGCAGGAAAGGAAAGTGAGTTGGCTGCTGCTATGAGTGACTGGTGTTTAGCCAGAGGACTTTGCAATAAGCCTCATCAAATACATCCTAAAGATGTCTGCTTGGGGAATGAAAAAGGAAGGATTTATCCATTGGCTTTCAACCCCATTGGTCTAGGCCTTAGACTTGATGAATAGTTCCATGAGCTTTAAACCTCCCTATAATTTTATTTGTGCATATTAATTAGAATGGTGGGTTTCATTGTGGTATAATCATGCATGCTTATAACATAGCTTGATCAAATTAATTTCCCAATATCTCTCTTTCCCCCATCCTCCCCTGATCCCTTTCCTGTACTCTAATAATCTCCATTTTACATTCATGACATCCCTTCATTTTCTCCTTCTAGCTCCCATATATGAGAGAAACACGGGAAGCTTGTCTTTCTGGCTTATTTCACTTATGATGCTTTCCAGTTTCATCCATTTTCCAACAAATGGCATAATTTTATTTTTTAAGGTTAAATAAAACTAGATTGTATATATAGAGCACATTTTCTCTGTCCCTTCATCTGTTGACAGACACCTAGCTGATTTCATAACTTAGCAATTGTGATTTGTGCTTTGATAAACATGGGTATGCATGTATCACTATAATCACTTAGTTATTTTGTAAACCTTCCTATATTTTGGGTTGCACATATCTAAGTGTGAAATAGCATCAAGGATAGAACTAGAGGTATGTGTTACTAGGCCCCAAAGCAAAGCACTATCAGACTGTACAGGCAACAACTTGTTGACATCTGTGCAAAAATGGTTGTCAAAACAATGGCTTGGCAAAAAGAGGTATGGCCAAGAGAAGTGGTGGGTGCTTAAGGGAATCCAAAACAGCCCACTTCTTGTAGGACTCAGAGCTATTCTTGCCCTCTGTCAAGTCCAACCCACCACAAAGTTCCCAACAAAATGGTGAGGAGCTATAAATCTCTGCAAGAACTTAGTACAAGACTATTAGTATAATAATCTGTGATCCCCACCAGTGCAACTTGACCTAAAGCTAAAACCGATATTTATCATCTCTTGACACCATTATAGATTTCCCTCTTTCCATCAGCCAGCACTTTGATTGCTTTGGGTTTGTTGCCTGGTGGAGAGATGTAGTCCTTTATCCCGCACAGTCTGAGCTTTAGCTGCCCTTCTTGGGCAATAGTTGCTCTAATTGCCTGTTCACTATTATTAGAAGGCATGGAAGTTTTGAGTTTCAGTCATAGTCTTTCCTATTCCCATGACACTGAAGTAACTAATTTCTTCATGACAATCAGAGTGAAATGTCACCCTCCGCCAGTAATCTTTGCTTGTTGGCCCAGTGGTTCAGGATTCCTAAGGGTCCAGGTAGGAGCTGTAGCTTCTAGTCTAGTAGTGTTGCCCGGAAGAAAGTATTCTCTTTCTCCTACCTGCAGGTGCCATGTTTTCTAATAGAAGAGAGAAAAAAGCTGCATGTGTATAAGTGAGTCATTGGGCATGATGGCAGGACGGACCAATCCTACTTCTCCCTCTTGCTTCCCATGTGGTCCAAATACTGAGGAAATCGTCCCTTGCCTAGTGCATATGCCACACCTTGGAGGATGCACCCCAGCTCCATGGGGTGTAGTCCTTAAGCTTTGGTATTAATGAGACTCTAATAGCCTTGCCAAAGTTTTCTTAGGCTGTTTTCTCTTGGGTGTGGAAGAACAAGAATGTAAGATCGGTAAATCCTGTAGTCATATGTCCATTTCACATCTTCTTTATCTTAAGATGGGTTACTTGTTCTAAGATAATGGTGTGTGACACATAATGCCAATAGATAAGGAATTTGTAAGCCCTATGATGGCAATACTGGTTGAAGAGCTATGAGCAGGGAAGGAACAGAGGGAAGATCTGTTGCCCTTTGGGGTAGGGAAGGACAGTTAGGAAGAAAACTAGAATGATAATTCTGAGGATCCTGGAAGCGTGGCTCAAGTTTTCTCTGTTAAAAATTTGCACCTCAGAGCCTTCTCTGTAGGACCTCCGAGAAGACAGCTCACAGGGGCTGAACGAACAGCACCTAAAGCTTACTCAGAAGGCAGGGCTGCTGCATATGGCTGTGCAGACTTTACACTGCCCGGCACCAGGGAGTGCCATTCACAGAACTATGACATGCACAGTCCCCACTGGAGTTGTGCAGTGCAGAGATCCTGTAGGAGGCCAGCTCATTTCAGCACTGGTCAGTGTCAAATTGTGCTGGAGAACTGTCACAAATTCCATGCTAAGAGAACCCTTAGCATTGGCTTAATCTGAGGATGTAGGCAGGATTGTGGCATCTTAAAATCTGCCCTTGCTTTGGACTTCCCATAGGTCTCACTAGCCCTGCTCACCTCCAAAGCCTCTAGGCCTTCTTGTTTCTCTCTACCCATTTCTTCCCTCCTAACGGTGAGTGGGTGGTGATTATAGCTGAGGCCTCAGGTATGTGTGTCAGGATGCAGCATACTGGGCAGGTAGGAATTTAAGGTAAAGTTGTCTTCATGGTTACAGAGACAATAGCAGTCGGGATTTTAGTAGCACCTTTCTGCTAAATAGCTCACAGTGCTGACATCCCAGAACAGGATACATGGACACATTCTAAACTTTTAGTCCAGGAGAAGCCAGAGGAAAAGTGTCTCACCCAGTATCACACAGCCATTTATTTAATAGTGGAGCTTTTTACTGCAGGACATCTCTATTCAGACAATTACTACTTCTATTTGCTAAGCTCACTGCCCTGCCCAACTCTACAAGGAGAATCTATCAGTCAGGGTCCAACAAGAGACAGAAATCACACAGCAACTTGAAAAGGAAGAATTTAATGTAAAGAATTACTAACCATAACAGAAGATTAGGATAAAGGGAAGTTGGCTAGTATTTGGTAAAGTAAACGCTAATGAACACAGTAGAAGCAGATAGAGAAGCCACTGCTCCTAGGGCTGGAACAGAGCACCCCAAAAGGAACAAATCTGGACAGTGGCTCCCTCCAAAGAACTGAGACCCAGATTTCATGGAAGAAGGTACATCCAGGGCTCATGGGATGGTGAGGAGGTCAATGGAGTCCTGCACCTATTGGACTCACAGAGATGCAACTCCCTGGGGGTCTAGGAGAAGCTGCCTGTGGAGAGGTGCCATGTGCTGCTGGCTGCTGTGTGTTGCAAAAAATGTGCATGCTTCTGGGGCCAGGCACTGCAGGAGTTGCCTTTCACAGGAGATTGCCCAGAGGAGCACATGAGAACCTGAAGGCTCCTTTCCCCAGCAGCATCCCTCCAGTGTCCTCTGGTGAGAAAATTTAGTACTGGACCAGCTGGCAGAAGAGGGATGTTTTAGGGTCCAGCTTCATTACCACAAAACTGAGAGGTGCTATGGTCACTAGCATGTGGAACATAGAACTTAGAGTCTTTTAATCAAGAGTACTTTAATCCTGTTTGGTAGCTGTATTATTTAGCTTTCTGTTGCTGTGACAAAATACTTGAGATAAATAACTTAAAAGGATGAAAGTTTTATTTTGGCTCATGGTTTCAGAGGTTTCAGTCCATGGTCACTTGTCCCTGTTGCCTTTGGGTTGGTGTTGAGGCAGTATTTTACTGTGGGGACCATGAAGCAGAGAACATCTGTTTATCTCATGGTGCCAAGAAGCAGAGAGAGACAGGAAGGGCCCAGGATCCCAATATTCCTTTTGAGGGCATGCCCCCAATAATGTCACTTCCTTCCACTATACCCTACTTCCTAATGTTTCTACCATTCTCAGTAAAGCCACAAGCTGGCAACTAAGCCTTGAACACAAGAGACTTTGGGGGACACTGTGGATCTAAATTCTAACAGTAACTCTCAGATCCAAACCAAGCTTCTAGAAGGGAAAATCTCCAGGCACAGAAGGAAGCAAAGGGATTCAGGGATACAAAAGACTGAAGGTCAGAAAGTTGAAAAGTATTCTGATCCAGGGAATACTCTTGGGGAAGGGAAGAACTCAGCAATTTATTTTTGTGCTTTTAAATTGAGGTATAATATAACATGCAATAAGTTCCACTAATATAAAGGGTACAGCCTGACCATTTTTTGCATATGAAGTAACCCATGTGATCAACCCCCAGATCAAGAGCACATTTCTAGTATCCCAGAAGCCCCGTTCACTCCTTTGCCCACCAGCACAGAGGTTCCTGCTATTCTGACTCCTAGCATCACAGATTATTTTCATTGTTTTTGATTTCTACATATAGGTAGTTCTAATATATCAACTCTTTGTTGTCTGATTACTTTCATTCATCATGGTGTCTTTGAGAGCCATCCGCAGTATAGGATGTGTTAGATTATGACAGCAAAAACAAAGCAAAACAAAAATCCCCCAAGATGCTTCCTAAACTGTGTCCTGTGAAGACATATCTGGTTATAAGCATATCTACATAGCTACTATCCATAATGTAGATTTGTGATTTTATTTCCAGACCATTAGGTACCATAACTTTCCTGGCAGTGTGGTATTTTGTTGTATGGGCTAAGGAACCTCAGGTAAAATAGTGGCATCTCTGAACCATTGAGTTGGTGGAGCTGGGCAGACCTTGAGATATTTTGTATCACTGATGAGTCTGCAATTGAGCTTACTTTAGTGTTAAGACCAGGTGGGTGCAGTGGAGGCAGGGCAGCTGGAACTAATGAGCTGGTCCTTTGGCCCCTGCTCAGTGCCTCAGCACCTACAGCTGCAGTTGGCTCCACAGGTGATGCAGGGAACTTTGCCATGAATTATTGGAAGGCTATTGACAGACTGCATGGAACCTAAGGGTAGGAAGCGTTTGGAGACTGGAAAGGCAGGCACCAAGTTTCTTTCTCTTTGTTGTGTATGTGCTTTCTCCCTTCTTCTTCCCCTTCTCATTCTTTTCCTCCCCTTCCTTCTTCTTGTTCTTGTTCTTCTTTCTGCTGAGATCTCCACTCCCTTCTTTCTCTTAGTGTTTTTTACTTTACCACATGTGCAATAAAATGTGGCTATTTCAACTCCATTCTCTGAGACACCAATGTGACAGGGCTCATTGCATCTCTCTCAGTTTCAAGAGAGGGAACCAATGGTAACATCCATCCCCATGCTTTGGACCCGCTTGGGTGTAGGCAACCAGGACGAGGGGCAACTTGATCTATCATGGCCCCAGTGTTATGGGAGGAGGCATCTCTCAGAAGAGGGCATGGTTAGAAGTGACGGGTGATTTGGGTGCCTAGGCAAGGAAGAGCTGATAAAGCCTGGCACTGAGAAAACTTTCCTGTTTCCTCTGGAGTCCCCCAACCAGATGACTCCCTGAAGTTGACTGTGCTCCAGCAAGAGCCTGAGGGCTTTATCAGGCCCTGGAATAGGATGACAGAGGTTGTAGGGGAAGAACCAGTATCTTAAGTCTCTTGCTGGATGGGAACTGGTTAACAGGACAGGTGGAAATCTGGTGAGGTTCCATTGCTGAGAAGGGAGTGTTGGGCAAAAGGGAAAACCAAAGGAGGCCAACCCAGGCCTACCAGGGGCAGAGACTCAGGAGCTGTAAAGACCAGGATTCAATTTTTAACTCTGTCATTTCCTAGGCATGATACATTGGGCAAGTCATTTAATCACCACATATGAATTTCCTTATCTATAAATTGAGATAATAAGGTGGGTGTTAAAATTAAAGATAATGTTGCATGGATTGTGGTGCTTTAAAAGCTGGCCATTCTTTTCAGTTCGATCTGCATACGTACACAAACAGATGAAGAGACAGAGTGAGTGTTGCTTGGGTTTTCTGGGTTGAATGAAGGTGCTGGATTGAACGCATATAATCATGTCAGGGAGAATCCCAGACAACACTGTCATAGGTAATAGTGCAGGCCTAGTGTTGGGGGTTTGAATGCCTTCCAAGCACCTCCTGATAATGTTCGAGACTGAATTAGATGATTGGCTCAAAATACAAAATAAAAACTCTACAACTGAGATTTGTAAAGGTTAAGTCATCTGCAGTTCAACAAACTCATAGATAGTATCTTAATTATTTTCAAATTGAAACTCTACAAGAATGATATAGGCCATAGCATGTGAGCATCAGAGTGCCTAAGCTTTGTATTTGGGCTCTGCCATTTAGTAGTTGAGTGGTTTTGTGCAACTCACTAAATCTCTCCATTCCTGCATCCTCATCTGTAAAATGGGAATAGTAATAGTACCTACTTCAGAGGGTTGTTATAAAACACTTAGAGTAGTATCTGGCACATAACAAGTCTGGCTATCATTATACTTACTATAGGATGGGGGTGCATTCCAATATGCTTGATATTAACTGTCATAGGGTCTTTGGAAGCAAACAGTCTGAGCCAGGTGTGGTGGCGCATGCATGTAATCTCAGCAAATCAGGAGGCTGAGGCAAGAGGATCACAAGTGAGGCCAGGCTGGGAAACTTAGTGAGATGCTATTTCAAAATAAAAAATAAAAGGGACTGGGGATATAGCCAAGTGTCTCCTTGGGTTGTTTAATCTCTAGAAAAGAAAAAAAGACGACGACGAAGATGGAGAAGACAGAAGAGAGAAAAGAAGGAGGAGAAGGAGGAGGAAGAGAAGAAGGAGAAGGGGAGGGAGGAGAAGAAGGAAAAGAGGAGGGAGAAGGGAGGAAGGGAAGGGGAGGAATAGGAGGAAATGGAGAAAAAGAAGGAAGAGGAGGAGGAGGAGGAAAACCCAAGTATCATAAAGGTCTTAAAACAGCCCTGCTCACATTTGCATGACTTTATATGTTTATGCAGCTCATATTGTAAACCACAGATGTGTGATTGTGTCCTTATAAAAATTAATGGTTCTCTACAGGGTGACAAAGCTTCCAGGGCTATTTTGGAAATTTGTATGCCTCTTTCATTTTGGTCATAATGAATAGGGGCTATTGCTGGCATTTAGTGGGGCCAGACTGGCATAACAGATTCCTCCGGTGTCCTTCAGGACTTGTAAATAGAGTGACAAACCTATTTATGATGCTCAGATTTTAAAATCTAACCAAACCCAGAATTTAGTAAATGAAAAATCTGCTTATAATTATTTGAGCCTAGGATTAATTCCACTATACAAAAACATACAAAGGTTTTTGTTTGTTTGCTTACTAGTTTTGTTTGCAAGGTTTGGTATTACCAAATTTCCTAGGAAGAAACAACTACCTATATCAAGGAAAGACCGTGTTGTTTTAAGTTGGAACTTTACTGAGAGATCACCATTTTGAAAAAATACCGATAGCAATCCTGCTGGTATTATCGGAGTCACCAAATCTGTTTGCATTGAAACTGTCCCCTTCAGGATAACTCTACGGATGTAGCCTGTGACAAAATATCAAATATAGAGGAAACGGGTGAGCAAGAATAAATTGATTGTCAAAAATTTGGTTTTATATTTGCCCACATATAAACAACTGTCCACATGCCCACTCTGGACTTCTTATTTAATAAACAGTGACCCTCATCAAGATAAAGGGAAAGTTTTACAAAGAAATGTGTTTGTAAAGTTGACAGCATACCATAAACTTCTGAGATTTAAAAGATAAGTTTGGAAACTGGAATTGTTGCTGAATTTTTTTTAAAAAAGCCTATTCTGAGTAGATGGTACAGTTAATTTCATTCAGAATGATATAAATGATTGTAGACTATGGTGCACAGCCTAATACTGTAGGAAAAAAAAAAACACCTCAAATTGCAGGGAATGATATGTTATTAGGATCATCAGGAATAATTTTTTCTTCCATTAAATTCTGTTGGTACTATTCTAAGGAAAATTGATGAGACAGTGAAAACTGTTGAATGTTAGCTGTGTAATGAGATCTGTGGAGCAATTTTTCATTACTAATGGTTGAGAGCCCCTGGTGGGAGAAGGAAGCTGTCCTGCTTTCATGGATAAGGTTAAGAAATGAAAAAAGCCACAGTGGAAATTTATTTTCAAAATTACTGACAACATACACAAAGGTGTTGACACCCTTCAAAACCCTAAAAACTTATTTCATAGAAACAAGAATTCCATTTTCTAATGTAAAAATAATAACATAATGTTATTATGTTGTCTGTGTCACAGACTTAGTCTCAAATATAATTTGTTGGCAACGTGGGTTTGTAGACCATTAAAAAAATTAGTACCAGATGTTTAGCACAATGCAAAGAAAAGCATTTTGTAAAAATTGTGTATTATTTTATTTATTTTGGATTCTTCGCTATGATTTAGCGTTTTCACTGTCACTCTGGTACAGTCCCAGGTGATTCACCTTTGAGGGCCTAACCCCTCAAAGCCCTCTTTCATTTTCCTATTTTACAGTTTCTCCTTCCAATCTAGCCTCTATTCTTCTCCACCTGATGAAACAAATGATAAAGTCCACAATGAAATAAACGGCATTCAAAAGGCAAGCATGTCAAATATTCAGTTGCATTTTTGTGATTTTAATTTAAAAACTTTTTCATGAAGTCTGTACTATTAAAATTAAAAGGCATAAAAGGTAAAAATATTGAAATATATTGTACACAGCTATTGATATATCCAAATGAGCAGATCCCAGTCTAGTTACTTATAAGCCTGTTCTCTTTGTCTCCCATTTTGCCCTAGTACCTGTCCTGCACTGATACCTACAACAGTACTGCCTGGGATTTTCCTCCAAACACACTGTACATTTAATCAAGCACCTTCCATGCAATCTGGAAGACCCCATATAGGCACTCACCTTCTCTCCATGAATGCACCAAAACAAAACAAAAACAAAAAAGACAATGGCCAGCCTTTAAAGCACCATGAGCCAGGCATGTCCTAAGCATTATATATAATTTGAGCTGTCCTGTAGGATAAATGTTATCATGCCTCTAGTCTGCCTCAGTTTGAGATTCAGATTTGAGAACTGAGGCAGGACAGGGGCCCAGAGTGAATCCAATTGTGTTAGAATATGTGCTATCTTGGGGGTTTACTGAATATGATCTTCAAGGTCTTTCTAAGCACAAGATTTTTGAGTACAAGAATGCATGAATATTGACATTTTAAGACAGGAGATATCATTTCTGGGGTATTTCATCATTAACTTGTTCTGTGTCACACAGAAGGAATTTTTTGACACCACTCTTAACAATGTTGTTCTGAGACAACATTGAGAATAACAATATTATTCTCTTCATTTTCCTCTTTGATAGCCTGTAATTTGCTTAGCATGTTATTCCTGTTTCTATTTTTTGTTTCTCTTATCATATGATATTATGATAAGAGCTGGGTATGTTATTATGTATCATAACACTAATTTTAATTCTGATCTTATCCATAGATGCTATCTTTCATTCTTCTGAATTTTTGTGAGAAGATGCTTCTAATATTATTACTTTGACATCCAAACTGGATCTCATCTACTTGGAAGATTGAGGCAGGAGGATCACAAGTTCGAGGCCAGTCTCAGCAACTTGGTGAGACCCTATCTTGAAATTAAAAAAATGAAACAGGCTGGGGATATGGTTCAGTGGTCAAGTACCTATGGGTTCAATCCCAGCAGCAGGCACACACACACACACACACACACACACACACACACACACACACAAATCCAAACTGACATTTAACTATTACAGTAAAGTTGTGCTAGGTAATTTACAAGAGGAAATACATTTTATTATCAATCATCTTATTTCTTCTTTTATTACAATTAGGATGTGAAAGGCAACAGTCTCTGACGCCTGGGCACTAGTCTGGTACTCACAGCAAGGCTGTGGTATTCTCCTGCTGCACATAAACCAGTTCACAGAACGCCAATAACAGATAAGGCCACTCTGTGCCAGCAGCAGCTCTAGAGAAGCACAAGAACATTCCACAAGGATGTCTGAACATAGACAAGACACATGCATTCTCCAGACCAGAAACATGGCCAAGTTCCCCTGTCCTGGCTCATATGAATGACTGCTACCTTTTTACAATCATCACTTCAGCCTCTCTCTAAACTTCCACCCTTCTAGATGACATGTATTCCAAAACCCAACCATAGAACTATTCCCATAGTCCAATTCATGCAGCACGGCTTCCATGAACCCTCCCAGAGTTGCTTAATAAAAACCTAAGTCCTATGATTAGACCCTCTGTGGAGATGCCCTGCATTTCCCCGTGGCGTGCATTCTCCTTCCTTGCAATGAGCAGTGATCTTGTGCAGCTTACATGTGTGTTCCTGAGGGTCTTTGGCTATGAGTCATTCAGAGAAAAGTGATGATTTTGCAGTTATGCATGTAGGTAGATTAAATTATGTATGAATTCCATTTCAAGATGATAAATGGGCTTTACAGAACCTTTCTTATAAAAAGGGGAGTATTAAATTTAGTAGGATCGCTGAGAAAAACTTTCTGATAATGACTCCACCTATGAATACATGGTAGTGTGTCACTATGTTCACATATAAAGTCAACATGTGAATGTAGGCTGTGCATGAAGATATCACCTAAATGATTAGTTAGCACTATCCCCACCCACAAAACTGCCCACAACTAAATACAGAGCAAACTATTCTTCTTTGCAGCTTAGCAAAAATGACTGGCAAGAGCCTCCTGCAAATTGATCTTGTCCTCTGATCTTGATGGCTTTTGTCATATTGGGCACTTTTATTTGGACATTAAGTTTTGTTATTTCCATTTAGGACACTCATGTATCCCTATCATTTGCTTTTCAGATGCGTGCTTTTCTTCTGTCAGCACATCTGGTGTGCTGACAACCATCTGGTGTGCTCTCAACCATCCTGCCAGAACTGACTGTTAAATAAGTGGACAAAGTGTTTTTATGACCTTGTGGAATGAAATTGCCATCCTTTCTTATTCTTCAAAACTTTTCTATTGGATTGGGATTGTGGCTCAGTGGTAGAGCGCTTGCCTCACACGTGTGAGGTACTGGTACTTAATACCACATAAAGATAAAATAAAGATATTGTGTTCATCTTTTTAAAAAACCTAAACAAACAAACAAACAACTTTGCTGCAAAGAGGGAAAGGGCACTTAGGAAATTCTCAGAAGCCCCAGTGATTAAGATAAATGATGTTTTATGAATGAAAAAAAAGTTCAGCAGCTTGTGTAGGCATTATTTCCCACTTTGTGCATAACTTCTGGTGGTGTGTGTGTGAGAGAACAGTTTGTGGTAGAACTTTTGCTTTTAATACTGTGTGGGAGGAGATAGTTTTGATTACTAAGGGCTAAAAATCAATATATGATTTATTAAGTTCCCTGTTTATTTTCTATCCAACTATTCCCCTACGTCAGGTCTGGCAGTCTGGATTTGTTTGTTTGTTTGTTTGTTTTTAATTGTTCTCTGATGCCTCCCAAGAGCTTACAAGAAAAAATAAATAAACTTATTGCATGCATTATAGACTGAAAAAACATCAATCTGTCACATCAATAGACATCCATTAATCTATCCTCTGTACCTCACATGGGATGTAGGAACCTCTGAGCACAAACGACCAGGCCACTGTGGAAGAAGGAATTGCCTGGTGGGCCTGCACGCGGAATGCAGAACACTTCCGCAGCCCATCCTCCCGGACCAGCACCACGCGGCCAAGCACTGAGGCGGGGCGCAGAACCGGCTGGTACACCAGGTTGAGGCAGTGCGTCCTGGGCAAGATCAGAAGTGTGGCGCTGTCAGAACAGCGAGGGTGGCACGCGTTCCCCCCTCGGCCGCCAGCTCCAGGCAAATTGCGCGCTCGCTTTGCAAGGGCTCTGCGCCACCGCATCCCTGAAGCCCTCTCCTGGGCTTGCGACGTCAGTGTTCGCCTCGCAGGTGGGGCGCGAGGGCCATTCTCAAGCTAGGAGTCCCCCCGCCCCGCCTTATATTTTTAGTTGTAGAGGGACACAATACCTTTATTTATTTTTATGTGGTTCTGAGGATCGAACCCAGTGTGAAACAAGCGCTCCAACCACTGAGCCCCAGCCCCAGCGCTAAAAGCCCCCTTTTAACAGTAAGGTGGCAGAGGAGTGTAGGGGACATAGCCGGGTCACCTTGGCAGAATTGATTCATGCTTTGATTACAAGTTTGAAAAAAACAAAACAAGCACATTACCAGTACCCTTTCTTTTTACATGGTAAACCAATCAAAAGCAAGGGGGGTGGGGGAGAGCAGTGAAAATCAAGTGTCTATCCCACTCCCCACACCTCCAGAGCCGTCCTGGGACATTAAGGACAGGTTGATTTGCAAGACTATGAGTTTGCTGCAACACAGCGCATTGCATCTCAGGGATATCCTTGGGTTCTGTGTCCTTGAAGAGGAGGTTTCCAGGAGGTTACGGGGACTGTTTCCAGGAGGGCGGGTGGGGTTGAGAGCCCTGTGCAGCAAGAAGGGTATTGGGTGTCATTAAAGAATTACAAGTAGAAGCCGGGCGCGGTGGCGCAAGCCTGTAATCCCAGCACTTAGGGAGGCTGAGACAGGAGAATCGCGAGTTCAAAGCCAGCCTCAGCAAGGGCGAGGCGCTAAGCACCTCAGTGAGACCCTGTCTCTACATAAAACACAAAATAGGGCTGGGGATGTGGCTCAGTGGTCAAGTACCCCTGAGTTCAATCTCCAGTACCAAAAAAAAAAAAAAAAAAAAAAAAAAGAATTACAAGTAGAGAAAAACACCGCCTGCTTACCAAGGACACTTTCAGCCACAAGGAAAGGGAGGGGCTACTTCTGGACTCCTATGGAAGCCCGAAGGCGGCCAACAGCAGTGGGGTAGCAGGGTAAGGGGAGAGAGGAGGAGGGAGGGCAGAGAGACACCTGTAAGAATTCAGACAGATGCTTGGGTGAGGCTCTGAGGGGTGGGGTACCATGAAATGTGGATCATTATTCTTCCTGTGGTCCCTTTTGTATTCACAAGCCAGTGAGTGTAAGGCACTCCATTACCAGGGCTGATGGGCTAAATTGCTAACAATATAATGTACACTCATCAGACAAAAATGAAAAATAAAAAAGGTTGATGTGGTCTAGGAATTAACTTCCAGTCCCACCTTATCAAGATATTGATAAAATCCTTAGCTGGGTATGTCTTAGAGAGAAGTCTATCCAAAGAACCTCTACTTCTCTTTTATTGTTTTCATCATCCAGTCTATTCTAAAACTCCAGGAAAGCAGGTGCCCAGGAAGTAGCTTGGGCAACACTATGGGGCAATGCTCCCTTCCAAAGTCCCAGGAACATCTTTCTCTGGGAACTAAAGGGAGAGAATGGAGAATGAGAAAGGAGAAAAGAATAATGGAGAATAAGAAAGGAGGCTTTGTTGGCTACTCTCTGTTTTTGGAGCAATATCAGTGTTTGGGTTCTGTGTTAAAGCATGCTCCTGGCTCTCCCCGCTCCTTCCTGGCTGCTCTTTCTTGGTCTGCCTTCTAAGTGCTGCTCTTCCTTTCTTCCCCAGTCAGATGTGGTGCCTCCCAGAGTTTTGTTCCAGGCCCTCTTTGCACCCTCTCCTGCAAGACTTCACCCATTTCCATGGTTTTGATGACTGCATTTGCTTGTGACTCCCAGACTTGTGCAACTAGCTGTTTTTGGACACCTCGAATGTCTCATCTCCACCCAGAATTCATCTCTTCTCCCTCATCTCCCTGTCTGTTTTTCACAATCTACTTTCCTGTCAGCTGCCCAAGCTTTGGCTTCTTCCTCTACAGACCTCCAGCTAAGGGTCTCATCAGGACCCACCAAAATCAGCTCTCCAATTCACGTACTTTTCCTGTTTCCTCTTGTCTAGCCACCATCACCTATAAGCTTCCTTGCTGTTCTTCCTGCTTCCGGGTTTGTGTTCCTCCAGGCCCCACTCCACATGGAGCCATATTCTAAATTGGATATGTGGTCAGTACTTCAGGATAAATGCCAAATTCCTTAAGTTGCCTAGGATACTAAACTTGGTCTGACTGCCTACCTTCATGGTTTACCACAACCAGATCGAACACTAAGGTCCGATCATTTCACTTTGGTTTGCTTCCTTGAAACTGTATGTTCTCTATGGCCTGGGTGTTTCCCCATAGCTCTTTCCTGTTGCCCAAATATTTCTCCATCCCTCTTCCTCTGGCCATGCTCATTCTTATGGTCCCTGTGGAGATATCCCTTTTTAAGGGTGCTTTCCTGATTCCCTTGTCTGACTTTGATGCCCCTCATTACAGGCCTTTGCAGACTGTACTCAGCTTACTGTTTATTGGTATTTCTTCTCCCTCTGAACTGTAATGAGCTTGAAGGCAGGGATCCTGGTATCTGGGTCACTTTGTTAACAGCTCAGTATTACCAGCTCAGTCTTGAGTTCTTTTGCTCAATTTAAGACGGAGATCACAAAGAGGCAATACCGACTGAATGAGGCTTTATTGAGGCTTATGCTGAAGCAGAAGGGAGATAGCACTTGGGATAGGGTTCCCAGGCTGGCTTCCCCGAGAATGAAAGGAGTCAAGTTTATATAGACAAAAAGTAGCCTTGCCCAGGTGCACAGTCAATTGTGGTACATAATTCCAGGATTTCTGCAGATGTCAAGTTTTTTTTGTCCTCAGCTTTGGGGTCTGCACTGGACACAGTGACATACTCACATGCATTGGGTCAGTTTGCATTCAGCTGGTAAAAGATGGTGGCAGTTCTCACTACCACTGCCCCAGGAAGATCATATTGTAGTCAAGTTCAGGCATATTGAGTGTTCAGGGTTGTAGGAAAGCTTGGGTGAGGCATCAGCAGCTCCCAAAGCTGGTCATTGGTGAAAAAAAGTTTTTGAAAGCATCTTGTGTCAAGTGGGAAACCTTGGTGGGGCAAATCAGGGCCCTCCCTGCTCTGTCTCAGGTTCATTATTCTTAAGGCAATACTCTGTGAAGTCTGACATATAATAGACAATAAATATTGAGTAACTGCTCAGATGAATTAAGGAAAGAATCGATCAAATTGGTAGAAATAATACCAGCTAAATGAGAACAGGCAAAGGTTATTTACACAGAGTTTGCTGTAACAAGGGAGTCAGCCACCATCAAGTCAGCATGTGTTTTGGCAGAGACTAGAAGGCAAGCAGAGGAGGAGGAAAAAGGGAAGGCTTCCAGTGTTCTGATTGAAGTCTGTTGGCATGGGAAAGCTGTAGGTGGGCTAACTAGAAAAGAGCATCTTATATGGTTGGTTAGGTTGCCTATTTGACTTCCTTGGTTGGTTCTGAGTTGGAAGTGGTGCAAAAATTAGGAAAGCTGTTACTTATTATTAATTAAGTCCTCACTGTTTGGGGCCAATTGTTGTGGGAGTTATTGTTTGGTTTCCTAAACTGGTTACTAGAAATAGTTAAGTGACTTTCTATAAGTCTACAACTCGTGTAAGTTTTAAATAGCAGGCTGGCTACTGTTAATAAGAAGTTGGTTTCCTGGTCTGATTGCTGCAGATTATGGGTCAGAATTCTTTTTTTTTTTTTTTTTTTTTGGTACCGGGGATTGAACTCAGGGCCACTCAACCACTGAGCCACATCCCCAGCCCTATTTTGTGTTTTATGTAGAGACAGGGTCTCACTGAGCTGCTTAGCACCTTGCCATTGCTGAGGTTGGCTTTGAACTAGAGATTCTCCTGTCTCAGCCTCCCAAAGTGCTGGGATTACAGGCGTGGGCCACCATGCCTAGCTCTCAGAATTCTATTTTTATGTTAGGGTTTGGTCATTGTCTGTCTATATGTTCAGTCTCTCTTATTGAGCATCTACTGTACATCATGCTCTGTATGAAGTGTTGTATACATAGTGCTTCATTAATTTCTCATGACACCTCTGGGTGATGGATATTTATTAACTAAAACAAATTTGCACTTGAACAATAAGTTTGCCTTAAAACAGTGGCTTCCCTATGTAGTGATCTGAAACTTAATTGTAGCCTGATCTAAGCATATACCCTTGTAACCAAGTAACTTAGTCTTAACCAATCACATCACTTAAACTTACAACCAATCAGAGGCTGAAAATTGCCAAAACAGGACCACAGAAGGCAATTACCAGCTGCAGCCAATCAGGTTATATCAACTCCTTTTCTCTGGCTGTAAATATAACCTGCATTATGGTTCCAGTTTGCATTCTGAACCATCTTTGGTCTGGCATGCTACCTGGTTCTAGAACCTTTTTTTCTTGCTCGAGTAAATTTTGTTAAATTTAACTGGTCTCAGTTTTTTCTTTTAACAGTATTACCATTTCTGCTTAACCCTTGTCATTTCCTCCTTGGAAAGTCATAGTATCCATGATTCCTGTCTTCTGACCCTCCTTGATGCATTAAGATCTCCCTTAAAAACAGGGATTCTCCTTTGGTCTAAGGTTGCCATCTTCCTGGCATGTCACTGTCCCTTTACAACTTCTTCCCACAACACTAGGCTCCCAGTTCTTGATCTCTTCATCTTCAGGATCTTCACCTCTAAACCTCTTGGCTTGTTTACTGTTTAGTCACCAAGCATTTCTGGGCTCCTCACCAACAGGAAAGGCCTCACCTTTGATACCTAATCCTAGCTTCTGACATATGACTGAAATAACTTCCCACCCATTTGGCTCTCCCAGACAGTAATTAGTTCAGGATGGGAGCACAAGGTAGATTTCAAAATACTTTTCAATATTTTCTAAGAGGTGTAAAATATAAAACATTAATAACACTTTTTAAAACCCCCTAAACATTTATTTCTTAATCTTTAAAAATAACTGCCACCTATCTGCACACCCATCCCTCTCTCCCACTCTATAAAAATGTGGTAGAAAGGGAAATGTCCAGCTAGAATTATGTAATCAGAGTTTATTATTGTTTTGGAAAGCCTCCCAAAATCATAACACAGTTGATATAAATCACATCTAAGTGGCTGTGTTCTGATATGTAGGGTATAATGGCTAATTTTTTTTGTCAGTTCTGCTAGGCTGTGGGCCCCTTCTTTGGTCACATATCAGTTTAGATGTTGCTGTGAAGGTATTTTTTTTATATGTGATTAACATTTAAACTAGTGGAATTTGAATAAGATTATTATAATATTCATGAACCTCATGCAACCAATTGAAGATCTTTCTTTTAAAGCATTCTCTTTTTTTAACCTTTATGTTATTGATTTATTTTTATGTGATGCTGAAGATTGAACCCAGTACCCCACACATGCTAGGCAAGCACTCTAACATGAAGCCACAACTCCAGCCCCTGAAGATTTTTTTAAACAATTTTTTAATTAAAAAGTCTTTTGAATTATACATGATAATAGAGTGTATTTTGACAATTATACATGGAGTGTAATTTCTTCTAATTAGGATCGAATTAGGATCCCATCTTTGTGTTTGTACATGATGTGGAGTTACACTTGTCATGTATTCATGTATGAACACAGGATTCATTCTACTGCCTTTCCTAATCCCATCCCCCGACCCTCCTCTTCATTCACCTTTGTCTAGTCCAAAGTACTTCCATTCTTCCCTACTCCCCCCCAATTTATCCAATTGAAGATCTTAAGATAAGACTGATGTTCCCTGAGGAAAAATGTCTGTTTCCAGACTGCCTTCAGACTTTCAATACTGCAACATCCACTTTCTCCTGGGTCTCTGACCTACAGATCTTCCCTGCAGTTTTTGGTCTCGCTCCCCCCTTGCAATTCATGAGCCAATTCCTTAATATATCTATCTATTGTCTATCTATCTATCCATCCTTTTTTCTTTGGGGAACACTGATTAATACACTAAGCAAGGGCCAGATGTGCAGACAACAACCCCCGCCCCAAGGACAAAGTGACTAGGACCAGCCTGTATAACTCACTCCCACTCTTCCCCTAGCCACTGGTCTTCTGAGCCTCTAATTCCTGGGATCTAGTAATATGCACTTACAATTTTTTTGTTTTGTGGTTCTGGGGATGGATCTCAGGGCCTCTGCATGTGCTAGGCAAGTGCTCTAACTCTGAGCTACGTTCCCAGCCTTCCATCGAAGTGAAGGTGATTTTCAGCCAGTATGTGATGTCATTAACATTTTAAATTTCTTCTTCCCAAGTTGAAGAAGGAAGAATCTTAACTTAATCAACCAACCAACCAACCAACCAACTAAAGAATGTTCCACCAGCAAGTAAGGCACCCTGAAAGAAAATCTGCATCCAGCCTCCAGGGGTGAGGGTGGAGCCAGATTTTGTGGAGTCTAAAGCTTATACAAATTGGAGAACTCTCTTGAGGAAAAACAGTACCAAATAGTCTCACTTTTGCAAATCTTCAGTGATGTGTGAACTTTCAGTGATGTGTCATCATGTGAACACCTTCCCAGGGCTTTGAACAGGACTTGTAAAGAGAGGGGCCTTGAAGCTTAAGTTTCTTAAGTTTCAGGGTCAGTTTGGCTCTGCTTCTGTGCTTTTTGGCGTGGGTCAGAAAGAAGGGTGCCTGCTTCTCTGAGGAGGGAAGTTGGGTCTGGCTTGGTTCCTGCTTCAGGAAGACACATTTTCCTTCCTCTAAAATCCAGCCTCCCTGCCCAAGCCTTGCCAGTGTGGGCTGCTAGACCTTTCTCTTTCCTATTCCTTGATCCCCTTCTCCAAAATTAACCCCCTGACAGAGTCTCCTCCAGGGAGACTATGCCCTTGGACATTGCTTCTTTAGAGGGTATCCAGTTCGATTTTCCTAGGACAGTATGCAGCCTGTCCCTTCTGTCATCCTGCAAAGCACTCTCTACTTCTTGAAGCTCTCCATTCTTCAAGGATAGCACTTCTGGCTGCATGGGGAGGGGTGTGACTGCAGCAGCTTCATGGTGGGATTTTCTCTGTGGCTCTTTCTCCACATCTCAGACTAGCATCTCTTTCCTTCTTCCTATCCTTTCATTCAGACTTCCAAATACTGGGTGTCTCTCTCTCACCTAAGCTGACTCATGTTATTAGAAGCACATGGGTTTCTTTCATATATTTCACCAAATACATGAATTTACCTGTGTCTTATTCCATGAGAGTTTCAATGACTGGCTAAAATTTTCTGGAAATTCTAGGAGGCAGACATCTGCAGGTTCTCTCTGAGTTCTTGCATCTTCAGAATGAGGAGATCAGCAGCGCTGTTCAGCTCATGGCAGTCGTTCTCCCTCTGCTCCCCCCAGTTCAGATCTGGGCCTTTTCTTTGGTTTCTCCTCAGAATCATTCACATACAGCACAATATGTATAATAGACTTTATGGAAGTGGTTGGAATAACGAAGTTGTTTTACATCACAGCAAAAATAATTTTTTAAAATTACATTTAAATCATCCTGATTTTTTTAGAATCACCTTTGGGAATTCCTCCTTTTTTTCCCTCACAACTTGAGACTGCTAATTTGATCATCCCTACTTCCTCCTTGCCACCGACCTTCCATCTCTTACTTTCTCAGGAGAGAGAAGTAGTCTCATTTATTTTAGGTTAAAAAAAAAAGAAGCCATACGGGTTATTTATTGTGCTATACTTAATGTGAATAAAAAAAAAAAAACAGAGAAAAGAAGAAAACATCTCGCCATTAGGCATAAACAGACCCCTCTGTCTCACTCATTGAAACACTTCTGCTGTAGGCACACACCTGTACACAGCAGCCCTGCCTATAATAGATACAATCCCTCCAGGGCTCCCACCCACCCTCTTTCACCTGTTTCCTATTTCCTCACCTCACATCCTCCTCTTGGATCCCAAAAGCTATCAGAGGGAAGCACTACTGCTAGCTCACACCTTATAGATGCGCATGGCCAGGAACCATATGAATAATGAAACAGCCAAGGGACTACCATGGAGAGAACAGAGTGATAGGCAAAAAGTCATTCTTGGAGCTGAAAGGTTTATTTTGGAACAAGGAAGATGGTTCCTGGGATGGAAAGCCATACTGTAGATTCCAGGACATTTTGGTGCTATCCATACAGTGGACACCCTTGAAGTTCTCATTACAACATGCATGGGACAAAGGCAATTTCTATACCTAGATACCTGCATCCTGCAGCATGGCCTCCGCTGTGAGCTTGTCTAGCTCTTCACTACTGGATCCTGTGGGGCACAGCTGGTAACTGGGATCCGGGGTCTCTGTCCAGGAGGAACAGTGATGATGCCAGAGGCTGCAGAGGCCATAGACAGCAGCCAGCAGAGCAGCCCCTAAGGCCAGGTGCCAGCAGAAGAAGATGGAAAGGAAGGCCAGGTCCTTGGGGTTGTCTGCCTGCCAGGGTTGTCCAGAAGGAGGACTATACATCAGCACAGATAACTGCAGCATCCAAGTGCTGAGCACCAATCCCATCCAGGTCTTGAGCACCCAGAGCGGAGGCTGGTCAGGGACCCAGACCTCGATGTTGAGCACCAGGGCTACCAGGAAGGTGGGCACCAGGAACAGGATGTGCACCCGGATCTCCAGAGTGCTCTTGTTCTCAATGTGGGCTGCCATCAGCAGCACCAGCACATAGAAGGCCACGGCCTCAGCTGCTCGCTCCAGCTTCAAGTTCTGCTGGGCCAGACACAGCTGGCTAACAACATCCACCATGCCACTGAGCATGAAGAACATGTACATGGTAACGTGCTGCCAGTTGTCCTTGAACATGAATGGTCGCTGGGGGTCCTCCCAGTTCACCATCTTCATCCTGTTTATCCCTGGTGGAAAGAAGAACTCGGTTAAGATGCCAGTGAGAGCAATAGCCACCTTCACCATTCCTTCCAGTGGTATCCGCTGCCACAGCCTGTGTCCTTGCTTTTCCCTTGGGGGAAGAGGTGGCTTGAGGAACCTCTGTCCCCGTAGCAGAGCCAGGGACATCAACACTGAATAGTAGAGCGAATAGATGAGGAAGAATGTTGCTGCCAGCAGGTGCCCCCCAATGGTTCCCATGGTGTCAGTATGTGGAGGCAGACAACAGGACAGCAGCTGCAAATGAGCCACACTGTTACCAGCTATCCTCAAAAGCCTCTGAGCCACATAGAGAGACAGACAGCACCCCAGGAGCCCCGCCCCGCCTCCCACACACAGAAGGAATATTTTTGCTGCAGACACCTACACCACTTATGGGGTGGGACCTCTGTAGATTGTAGCACTTTAGTCATCTCACTCTGCTCCTTACTGAAGGCTGCTGGGTCTGGGGTTTCAACCTCTGCACCTCCCTGTGGGCATCTGCTTCCCCATGCCGCTTTGCCCCTTCTCTAGCTGGTCCCTGTGCCCTGGTACTTAAGCCCCACCAGGGAGGAGAGAGCAAGAACCAAAGGGCCCTGGCAAAGAGGCCTGGTGGGTGGGCTGGCTCTCTCAGGTGGTGCCAGGCATATTACATATTACATATTTTTCTTTCATTTAAATTCCTCAACAACTCAATGAGGGAGGTATTATTCAACAGACTTTATGGGTGAAATGAAGAGAGGTGACAGGACACGCCCAGGGTGGTTCATCTAGCAGCTGGCATGGTGGAGCCAGAGTGTGGACCCAGAGTTTGTTCATGGCAGAATGACTGAAATCCAGCTCCAACACCTGCAGGTTATGTGACAATGGGAAAGTTACTTTGAGTTCTTGAGCTTCGGTTTCCTGACATGTAGAATGGGAATGATTACTTCACAGGTTTGCTGTGAAGATTAAATAGGATAATATATGTGAAATGTCTGATTCATAGTAAATACTCAGTAAATGGTGGTGATGATTAATGATTTCACTTTTGTTATTAGTGGCATTCCTTTCTAAATTCCTATGAGCCCCAAGAAGCATTTCTGTGAATGATACCAAAGCAAGAAACATAAGGAAGTAAAATAATTAATTACATCTTAAAATCTTTTGGCTTTATTAACAAAAATTAAACATTACATTTATTTATTAAAATTAGTTAAAAAACAAATTTTAAAAGAAAAGCAAACTGTCAAATTTTATCCCATATGTAGCAAACTATTCATTTCCTTATAAAATAGAGAGTTCTCACAAGTAAAAAAGTTAAAAATAAACACCTCAATTGAAAAAGAGCAAAGGATGTAAAATATCTCGTTATACCAAGAAAAACCACAAATGTCTAATAAACATGAAATTTGATATTAAATCTGACTGGTAGGGTAATAAATAATTACAAAATCAGTATGATACCTGTTATGGACTAAATGTTCATGGCACCCCAAAATTCATGCATTGAATGTCTGTCTAATCCCCAGTGATGATGGTATTGAGAGGTAGGGCCCTCCAGGAAGCAAAAGGCCTAGATGAGATTATGAAGGAGGGACTCTCAGGATGCGGTTAGTGTTCTTATAAAAGGAGGAAGAGAGAGAGACTCTCCATGAGCATGCACTGAGGAAAGGCTCTGTAAGAACACGCCAAGGAGGTGGCCATCTATAAGCTGGAAGAGGGCCCTCACCAGAACCCAACACTGCTGGCAACCTGATCTTGGACTTGTGGCCTCTAGAACTGTGAGAAATTAACACCCAGTCTATGTCTATGCTATTGTTTTATAGCAGCCCAAGATGACTAAGAGCATTTTGGTACTACGAAATGAGGTGCTGCAACCAGGCATGGTGGTACACGCCTGTAATCCCAGCACTTTGGGAGACTGAGACAGAGAATTGCGAATTCAAAGCAATAGCTAAGCCTCAGCAACAGCTCAAGCCTCAGCTAAGCAACAAAAAACAAAAAAAGAAATGAGGTGCTGCTACAAATCCCTAAAATTTGGAAGTGGCATTGAAACTGCAAAGGATAGAGGTTGCAAGAGTTTTGAGGTGCATGCTAGAAAAAGCTGGGATTGCTGTGAACTGACTTTTAAAGGTGATGCTGGTGAGGTCTCAGAAATAAGAGGAGAGCCATAGAGAAAGCTTTCTCTTAGAAAATAGACAAATAATTATGAACACAATACTTATAGAAATGTGGATAGTATAGGTCATTCATCCCAGTGAGGGCTCAGACAGAAATGAAGAACATGTTACTGAACACTGAGGAAAGGAAAGGCTATTTATAAAGTGGCCAAAAATGTGATTGAAACATGCTCATATTCTAGTGTTTTGTTGAAGGTACAACTTGCAAGTGATGAAACTGAATATTAATTGATTTATTGGTACTAGGGATTGAACCCAGGAGCACTCAACTGCTGAGCCACATCCCCAGTCCTATTTTGTATTTCATTTAGAGACAGGGTCTCACTGAGTTGCTTAGGGCCTCCCTAAATGACTGCGGCTGGCTTTCAACTTGAGATGCTCCTGCCTCAGCCTCCTGAGCCACTGGGATTACAGTTGTATGCCACCATGACCAGCTGAAATTAGTATTTAGATGAGAAGATTTCGGAGTGAAGTGTTAAAAGAATGGTTTGATTCCTCTTGACTGCTTATGGTAAAATGAGAGAGAGAGTTGAAGAAGGAATTGTTAGAATGGAACCAGAATTTAAAGATCTGTAGAATTCCCAGACTACCCATGTTGTAAAAAGTGAGAAAGCATGTTCTGAACCTAAAAGTGTGGCCAAACGACCCTCTGAATGGGAGATTGGTGTGGACCCGAGCCACAGAACTAATGGGCCAACCCTGCAGAAACACTGCCAGTCCAAACTGAAGGGGATAAACGTGAGGTGATATGAAGGAAAGCTGTTGGCGTCTTAGGCCTACAGGACCAGGTCACAGAGCTGTTTATCTGCAAATGAGACTATTCTTTAAGACAAGGGCAGAACAACTCCTGTAGATGGTTCAAAAATCATTATGGCTGGTTCCTTGACTCCATAAGAGAGACAGCAGCCACTCAGAGCCTTGGGAGTGTGGCCACTGGGAACCTTGGGGTGGCACTATTCCTGCCCTACAAAGCCATGGGGATAAAACCCCTGCCACCTGTTCCACAGGACAGAGCATAGAATCAAAAAGGATGATGCTTTAGCTTCAACAAAAGGATATTTGCCTTGCTAGGTTTTGGATTTGATTAGCATCTCTTCCTTTCTTCCTTCTAATTTCTGCATTTTGGAATGGAAATGTCTATCCTATGTCACACCATTGTATTTTGGTGTGACACAACTTATCTAGCTTCACAGTGTTTGGTCGGCTTAAGGCAGCTAAGGAAAACAAAACACCAGGCAGCCCGCATGCGCAAGAGAACAATTACTCAAACTCCAGCAGGCAGGCAGTGATGACGATTTCCTGATTACCGTCAGTCACCCAGTCCCCTGACCAACCCCAGGAGGACACGGGACTCCCCAAAACCTCCCTTTCCTGTCCTAAGACCCCCTTCCTGCCCAGAACGTCCCTTTCCTGTCCCAAGCCCTCCCCTTCCTACCCCAAATCCATAAAACTTTCAAACCAGCTGAGCCTGCGTGCGATTCTCCCAGACTCATTCTGTTGGATGGGGGAGTCTTGCCCAGGAGTGTGTATCAATAAAGCTTTGGTCAGCGGTTTTAATTGGCCTCCTTTCGGTCATTGTTATCTGACCTTACATTTGGTGCCAAAACCCAGGAGGGCTTTCGGATCTCCCCCATAGGAGTTGAGGTCCACCCTCTCCTCCATACAAACCAGGGAATTCCTGAGTTACTCTTCCTTCCCCTCTCCTTTCATCCAGACCAACAGGAGTGGGGTAAGTTCCCCGGTTTCCCCTGACCATCCATCCTCCCTCCCTCTCGGGAGTCTATCTGTAAGTTACACGTGTGCCATAGACTCCTGCCCATTCTGTTCAGGACCCCGAGGGCTGTGGAGACATCCCAGTCCTCGTGTGAGCCACTTGACTCCGTTTGGGCCCCCGGAAGGTTGAAGGGACTCCTCAATCCCTCCTGGCCCTCCATTCCTTGGGTGAGTGAGTGAGATCAGAACTGAGGATGCCTTTTTCTGTTCCCACCTACCCCTATGGGTGCTGGAAGGACATGGGAAATACTGAGTCTTCCCTAGACCCCAAAACTCCTATTGGGTTGTCTATATTCCAATTTTGCCAAATTAGGACTCACTCAAGACCTACACCGTAACCGCCTGATCTTTTATTGCACTGTGGCTGGCCCCAGTATAACCTAGACAATGGGTCAAAATGGCCCCTAGAAGGAACTTTTGATTTTCACATCCTCACTGATTTGGACAGTTTCTGTCGCCAGATGGGGAAGTGGACAGAAATCTCTATCATTCAGGCTTTTTGGGATGTATGCTCCCGCCCTTCCTTCTGCTCTACCTGTTCTATTGCTCAAGTTCTCCTTGCTAGGGAAAATCCCAAACCCCTTTCCCATTGTTCTTTCATATCTTCTTCCTCATTCTTGGATCCACCCAAAATGCTCTTAGCCTCGCCTTCCTGTCACCCCACTCCCTACCCAGAGAGATCCTCCCTCTCCTCTTCTCTCTCTCTTCCTACTGCCACAGCTCCTCCTCCTCCCCTCCAGGATACCATTCCTCCACCCTCCTCTCCTACTGATACAGCCCTTCCCCCATCTCCCTCAGTGGATCCCTCCCCTGGCTCACTCCTCTCTTCTCTGGTCAGCCCCCACACCCAATCATGCTAGACCCTGTTATCAGCTGACCCAAAGCTTCTTTGTCCTCTCAGGGAAGTGACTGGCACCGAAGGGATTATCCAAGTATACATCCCATTCTCACTCCAGGATCTTTCCCAGATTGAGAGGCACCTTGGGTCCTTCTCTGCTGACTCTTCTACTTACATTAAGGAATTTCACCACCTCTCTCAGACTTACCATCTCACTTGGCATGACGTCTATGTTGTCTTCTCTTCCTTACCCCAGATGAACGTACCCACATCCAACAGGCCACTCCAGATCATGCT
>PVHX01017601.1:0-39476 GCA_004024805.1 Geosciurus inauris | reverse complement strand
AAGGTGAGGTCTCTACGGGGAGACCAGTAGCAGAAGAGACTTTCTAGACATTGGCCAACCCCCACTCTGAGTCTGGCAGGGTAAGGAGGCTGTGCCCAGCTTGGTTCCCTAGGGTAGGCCTTGAGGCAATGGCAGCAGCAGCAGCAGCATTAGCAGCAGCAGAGGGAAAGGACTTGAGGGGAGGTGGACAGGTGAACATTGGGGTTATTGTGGGACTTGGGGGGCCCTGACTCCCCCTGCCCCATATATATGTAGGAGGACATCAAGCTTTTGTCTTCCTTTTCTTCCTCCTGGGAGGCCTCTGGGAAGGAAATCTGCACAGGCAAAGGCAAGAGGGCCCCAAGAGGGAAGGGTAAGAAGGCCCTTCACGGAAGACAGGCCCTGGCGAAGGGGGTGCAACCCTACCTGTACATACTCCCATCTGTCCTTCTATTCCTTCCCTTTGTTTGCCATTCTCTGCCCTCTGCTCCCCAAGGAAGTCCACTAGGAAATAGGGTCTAGTCAACACTAAAGGGAGGCCATTAGGTTCAATGATTTAAGGCTACTTCCGGCACTTGACAACTAGTGTGGGGTCTGAACAGTAATCCCAGTGCCTGAACTCCTCTGTTAAAGTCCCCCAGGCATGAGAATGCTGCCAGAAGGGGGGCAGCTGGCCAGTTATGGAACCTTCTCTCCCAGGTTGGGAATGGAGCAGCAGGGGAAAGCAAGGGAGATGGGAGCAGCTCCATCGCCACAACAGGGCAGCTCACAGTCAGCTTGCCTGTCCCTTCCCTTCTCAGACACTCCCAGCCCTAACCCCAGCAAAAGGCACTTCATTTATTTTGAAGACATCATCAAGAGGGAAGAGGACATCATAAAGTGGGAAACTGGAGACCTGGTCCCCATTCTGACTTAGCAGAAACCCTGAGCAGGTCATTCCTCTTTCCAGAATTCTGTTTTCACAGGCTTTGGCATAAAGAGGCTGAGCTAAGTGATTTGCAAGGGTCCTTTCAGCTCTGATATTCTGGGATTCTTGACATAAACAACCCTCCTACTTGGCATTTACCCCTGGGAGGGTACAGAGCCACATCAGGCCCAACACTGTCCCCTTGTGACCTGCAGCTTAAACTAGTTGTGGGGGACAGAGAGAAAGAATGTGTTAGGAGACAGAGTAAGGTGAAAGAAGTAACAAAGTACTTTAGGGGCCCCTCTCCTACTTTTCTTCCTGAGCGTAGCCAAACACAGGAATGAGGAAGAGGCCACAGTGGCTATTCTTTTGCTTCTCCAGTGCCTCACTCCCCTTCACCAGAAGACCATCCCTCCCCATTTCAGTGCCCCCAATGTACCCTCTTAGGATCCCAACACTCAGCCCCTCTAACTAAAATCTCTCATTGCACATCTTTGTATTCCTCTCTGATGGCTGATTGAGGGTCCAGCTGACAAGAAAATATGAATTGGTAGGAACCCACTGAAGAAGAGAGTGTTTCCATCCTGATTCCAGGGAAGACTTGAGGAGGGAAGGGCTAACTAAAGGATAGGGGCATTAAATGGGTAAAGTAAGGACTAGGGTGTGCAGCAGGCTGGGGAGAAGCTGGGTCTCCAAAGTCAGTCTAGGGAGGGGCCAGAAAGATGAGCTAAATGGATCCTTATGAGAGAAATGGAATCATCTGAATGAGGGGCAGGACCACGCCATTAGAGGAAGCTGGTGGGTGAGAAGAGCTGGGACCATCAGCAGCTACAACAGGTGCAAGACGACAGCTGAATGGATGTGAGGGCTCCAGGGAAGCAGACCAAACTGTGGAGTAGAAAGAACCACAGAGAGTGGGCAGCTGGGAGCTCCTTCAGTCCTAAAGAAACAAAAAGTAACAAAAGAAGTCATGGACATGTCCTAGGTCAAAGGACTCCCCCACCTCAGGAAAGGAGAGGACAGGATTCAACTCCCTCTATCCCTACCCCTGAACCTAAAGCCCAAAGCCCTGAGTTGGTGTCCCTTTGTCCCAGCTACAGAGAGATGGTAATAGCCCAGGCCTCAGGGGCAGCCTTAGGCCTGTTCTCTCTGCAGCCACCTTTGACACCTGAAGTTCTGGAATACCACAGCCTCAGCTCTTTTCCTGCTCACTTCCTCCTTCCTTCTCACTCCTACACCTGGACACCTATAGGTACAGCCTGTGCACCTCTCCCCAGTTAAGGGCTGCTGGGATTCTAGTACTCTCCAACAGCCAGCCTGCCCAACCCCAGGTAACAGGGTAGAGGGAAGGTAGCACTCAGCTCTTGGGAAGACCAGATATCACTTCCAAGTATCAAGCCCTTCTCTGGGCCTCAATCTTCCCCTCTGTAAAATGGAGAGGCTAGGTGATGTGTCTGGCCAGTGGTAAGAAGCAGGCTTATTAGATCCTAGGCTTTCCCTCCCCTTTCCATTGAGCGCTGCCCACTGGCTACAGGCTACAATGAATACCTGCTTCAGAAAGGCATGGGGCCCTTGTGGGAGAGGCGGGGCCGCTGGCGGCGAAATTTCCTCCGGCCTCCCTGCCAGGGTCCATTCCTTGAAGCCCTGGGCTGTACCAGGTAGCGAACATTGCCTTCCTCCAGCTCTTTCCCATCAGGAGGCTGCATCAGGGGCACTGCAGAAAGGAAAAGGTCTGTTAACTAGGAAGGTTGATGAAAATAGCAGATGGCCAGGAAAGGGACTCACAGACCACAGGCCCACAGGAGAGGACAATTTCTCCATGAGGTGGCACTCCTCATAGCTTTCTCTTTCTGTTCTTTTTCTCTATCTTGATGAAAAATTTACCATTTGCACACTGTCCTAGGACAAACAACACACTACTCACATCTTGCCATTGAGGTAGCTGATTTTATCGTGTTTTTCACAGGCATAAACAAGTTCTTTTCTTTGGAAAGTCATTGAGGGGGTGCACTCTGAGGCATCATGCCTGTACTTGGCTGGGGTGCAGGAGGCAGTAACCACGGTGCCCCAGTGACTAGTGTACTTTAGACATTTCAGATAGACCCTATTACTATGACTCCCTCTCCATGGATCCATCACCCAGATTCAATAGCTTTCCAGATGGAGTCACATATGCTCCAGTTGTCCCTTTTCTTTTTTCTTGGCTATGCTATTTTAGAACAAATCCTGAACATCACATCATTGTACTCCTACATCCTTTGATGGGCAGGGTGACCCACTTTTGAGTACTAGAGATCTCATGTCTCAACCACGGGCATCTCATCAGTTGTTAGGCATCTCAGACTCATGTTTGCTCCTGAGACTGCCCTGTAGGTGTGGCTGGGGCATCTGTGACTCAGCCTTTGACCAGATTTAGAGGCTAATAAATATTGCATGCATGATACATACATGGATAGATAAATAGATGAGTGAATGATCACCTTAACAGCATGTCTATGTACCAGGAGAGTAGGCTGTTGCAGTTGGCACCTCCCTGCCAATGTCCTATCTCCTGTCATTCCCAGATCACACCTCCCATCCTGAGTTTGATGTAAATTACTTCCATTCTAACCCTAGCTGGTTTCTGTTCTGCTCTCCCAGGCTCCTCTTGACATCTGCCTACATGGGGCTTAGAGTAGAAGTCTGCTGATGCCAGTCTGAGCCCTGACAATGGAATCCAAACCGAGTGGGGTGTATTGGGGCACAATGAGAGAGAAGGCATACTTGCCAGTTCTCTTGGAGCCTAAAGTCCAGCCAGTAAAGCCAAGCTGGCAGCACCCAGAGACAAGTGTGGCCACCAGAGTCAGGCTGTGTGGTGGGATGAGATGGTGCTGGAAAGAGGCAGATGGGCAGGGTGCTTGTGCCATGCCCAGTATGGGGCCAGTCTGCAGGCTGCTGATAATGAATACCAGTCTCTCTCTCCCTCACAACATCAGATTTGCCTTCAGCTATGTCCCATCTATTGAGCCTCAATGCCATCCATTCAGGAATCCCTAATAGCTCACAGTTTCCATATAGCCTCCCATTGGCTGCTCTTCATCCCCCAACTCCGCCTCCAATGCCCCCATGCTCTGGTTCCTTCCTTGGCTCTGTGAGTCCTCCTCTGCTTGCACACAATTTCCAGGCATTTAGTCTCCTCGTAGGCCAAAAGTGGATGAGGTTTGTCCTTTGAGCCCTCTTTGCCCAGCCTCTGGGGCCTGTTATTCTCTCTCCCCTCACACATCCAGACACATACACACATCTCTAACCCTGCACCTTCCTTTTATTCTTCTCTAAGAAAAAACACCAGGCCCACTGTTAACTAGGGTCACTTGGTTAATGAGCCACACTTCCGTGCTAATGGTCAAGGTGGGTTAATGTGTCAACTGAGCCCCTGAACTCATAACCTATGAAATTTAAAACAAAAATATGCTGGGTGCAGTGGCACATGCCTATATTCCCAGTAGCTGGGGAGGCTGAAGCAGGAGGATTGCAAGTTCAAAGCCAGCCTCAGCAACTGATTGAGGCCCTGAACAATTTAGCATGACTCTGTCTCAAAATAAAAACAAACAAACAAAAAGGTCTGGAGATGTGGCTCAGTGGTAAAGTGACCCTGGGTTCAATCATTAGTACCAAACATATATATATATATATATATTTGCATTTTGGAACAGGAGGTATGGCTGGAGTGAGGGGGCTGCTTCTGTTTGATCTGATCTAGAGGTCATCTCTTGCTGCCATTTGCTAAGAGGCTGGCACTGGGGGTGGAGGGAAAAGAGGGAAGGACCTTCATTAAGTTCCATCCCAGCAGTTCCAGCTTATGCCCTAAGATTTGGGGTTCCCCCAAGGCTCACTCTGCACACTGAGGATGGATCTGAATGATGCTAATAAATTAGTATCAGATACACACTCAGGGTTCAGGGCAGTAAGAACCATGCTGAGCACGTGGTCAGGCATAAGGGAAGGACCCTAAGGGCCTTAAATTATAAGTGAAGCCTTGGTTCTAATGTCCATGCCTTCAACTACTATGGGGGCAGGGGAAATAGCACAGGCCATTGTACTCCAGGGGTGAGCAGACATAAATGGGAAGAGAGGAAAAGAACTAAAAGGGGAAGAGTATCATCCCCACATGTTCAGTGTCCTATACTGCACCTGTGACATTCAGGAAGGTAGGGCTGGGAAAGGGTCCTATGGGAAGGGAGGTCACAAGTCAGGATGGAGAGCAGGGATGGTGGCTCAGACAGTGGCCAGGAAGATGTCTAGACTCTAAGCATACAGAGAAGAGTCACCCTGAGCTGAGTGTCAACCAGGCCCTGGAGAGCAGCCACCTAGAAACTCCTGGCCTCTTGCATCCCATTGGAAGGGGGCTCATCACTAAAAGCCTCTTCATCGCTGGAAGCCTGTAGGCTCCTCCCACAACCTGAGCCTATCACCCACCTGTTTCCTACTTTTGCTGCTGAGTCTGTCAGATAAGCTGACACCTGAAATTCTACATTGTCCTGTCCAAACGGAAAAATTAGAGACTTGTTTCTTAACACTGCAGAGATCCTGCCTGTGCAAAAGAACTCCCCTTTAGAAATAGAGGCCATCCCCAGTGCTCTTAGATATTTCCTTCCAACTCATGTGGTGCTTACAGGGAGATGGGTGATCCCTCAGAGAATCTCAAACCTAGAGGGATTAGAGCCATTGCTTGATGAAGTGCCCTGAGTCATGAAGCTACAGCATCTCCACACTAAGAACCACAGTCAGGGAAGAATGGGATTTGATTTTCATGCAATCTGAACTCCAACCCTGCCAATGTACAAAGAGGTACATGCAGCTTTTCAAGAACTTGCCAGCCTCACCAGGAATGATGCACCTGTTTTCTGTCTTGTAGTCTGGCCTGTCTTGTGATTGCTTTAGAAGCTCACACTCATGCTCTTGTGGGGACCCTGCTGGCAAGGCACCCCTGCCTCTGCTGCTCTGTAGCATTGTGTGTGACTCTGAGATGAGGCAACTTTCCTTTGTCTGCCCAGCCTCCCACCCCAATTGCCTTCTCCAGGACCCTGTGCTATCTCCTCACACCAGCTCTGCAGCCCTGGACACATCAGGCTCTGGCAGCCTGGCCCTCCACTTGACCTGCATTAGTCCTCTGCTTCTGAGAGACCTGGCTCCAGTTCCATGGGTGCTTAGTACTTAGGATTGGGAATGGAGTGGAGATGCTCCCCCAGTGGAGGGGATTCAGTAGTCTGTTCTCACACTGCCACTGTGACTGCACACTTTGAACAGAGGCTGGAAAGGGGGAGCAGGAGAGGAGAAAGGGAGGTGCTCAAAGACGAAGGGACATTTGGCCTGGGCCCAGCAGCTCTCAGACTCAGAAGAGCAAAGTGTATCCCAGGTCAGGAGGCAGTGGTGGAGTGTTGTAGAGGGAGTGATTTTGGGGTGGGGGTGAACATTCCATGTCAGGACAGAATGTGGGGTGAGAAGAGAAAGCATGATTTTTCAGGCCTGGAAATTTGGGGATTGTAGTTGAAGAGAGTGTGTGTAAGTCTGGGCAAAGGACAAGATTGTTCTGGGGTCCCTGTTTCTAGGCCAGGACAGAAAGCAGGAGGAGTGGGTCATATATACCTAGACCCTTGGCTGGTGGCCACCTGCAGAGAGGTGCTCTCCTTGGCTCCAGGATAAATCAAATGGTGGAAAAGCAGCAGGAGCTTTGGAAGTTTCCAGTGCTAGGCTCAAACAAAATATGAGGGCAAGAATGTCCCCAAATCAGGGTGTGCAGATGACATGAAAAAGGGAGAAATAAAGCAAGAAGTGGCAGGGTCTGGGCCAGAAGCACACAGTGTTCTGGCAGCATGGCCAACTTCTCTTCCTTTGAAACCAACTCTTCCCTTTACCAGCACTGCCACAATAGTCGGACTCCCCCAAAGGCTCAAGTGGTGCCTTTTGGCTAAGGGTCTCCCTGTTGCCTCAAGGGAAGTATTGAGTGTGCTGATCCCAAAACCTCAGCTTCCTCTCAGACACCCTTTCTGCACATCTTCTTCTGCCCTGAATTCAGGCAATACCATGGACCATTTGCCTGTGGTTTCTTGTCTTGCTGACTCTATTGGATGGTAGCTCCTGGGAGGTGGGCCCCTGTGGTGTGTCTTTATTTCCTTCTAACCACTGCCTGCCTGACAGGAGTTTCTGAGGAGAAAGCCTACTTCCCTTCTTCCCAGGGAGGTGACTGGTGCAGTGCTGGAGTCTTAAAGAGGGAGATCACTGTACATCCAGCTGGAAGCAGGAGGTGTCAGATCCAACCAATGCACCTTCCTTAAGAAGCTCAGCAGTGCTCTGGAGGCCAGGGCAGTGCCAAAGAGCAAGAGCAGAGAAAGGAGGTGGCCTATATAAAGAGGCAGGCAGAGTTGGCTGAACCCCCAGAGGCTCCTGGGCTATAGGCCATCCTTGTTCTGGAGGGTTTGGAATCAAGTCCAGCCCTGTGTCCTTCCTCTAGGAAACTTGCCACCCTGCCCTCTCCTTCCCTCCAACCTCACTTCCCTGTGACTCTAGCCCTGGTACTGGCATTAGTCCACCTAGTCTTGGCCTTCTTTTGGTGCTAGGCAGGCAACAGTGACAGCCAGATCACAGGACTGTGGCAGCTGGAGGTGGGAGCTGGCAGCCCAGGGAGACGCTGACGCACAAAGGATAGGCAACCTGGGCAGGGGCTGCAAGGAGCCTGAGTGGGGACCAGGTTTGGGACAGGCGAGGGAACACGGTGCCAAGTATTATTAGGTGGTGGTGTGGTACAGGTAAGGGCAAAAGGACTCCCCCCCTCCCCCCCACAACCACCACCTGCGTGGAGGTATGGGGGTGCCAAGTCAGTGCCTGTTTCCTGGTTTGGTGCTTGGAGACAGAGGGGGGAAGGTGAAGCCTGGGATAAAGTGGAGGTTGGAGCCAGGATATGGAAGTAGCATGGAGGCTGTGGGGAAGGCGTCCTCTGCAGGAGCCCGGGAGGAGAGCAGAGAGGACCTTGGAGTAAAGGAGATGACCGGCGGATCAGTCTGGGGGAAGCTGCCTCTGCTCGCTTGTAGGCTGAAAGTAGCAACAGCTGGTATCCACGCCGCCGCCCCCGCTGCACGCTCCTGCCTATGCAACAAGTGTCACGTCGGCATGTTGGCACATCATCCCCAGTGGCCTGCGGCCCCTAACCTGCAGGAGCCAGAAGACCTTCAACGCGGGAACCCAGCTCACCCACCTCAGGTCAGTTCCCTCCTCTGACCCAAGCGGGGAGCTGGACAGGCCCTCATGCCCCCGCCACGTGGGGTGTAGGGTACAGGACATGAGGCGCACTCCTGGGGCCCTGAGCTCCTCGGGACCGAGAGGGGCGGTCAGAAGGCCCCAGACTGGTGATGCTCGAGGTCATTCTGAACCCCCGGCCCCCAGGAACTGCTCCCCGCGGCCGGCAGCTCCTGGCTGCGGACGCCCTGTCAATCTGCCGCCCTGCGCAGCCAGCGCGTGGCTGCTCCTGCAAGGCTCGCGCCAGGCTCCCTGGGAGGCCGAGAGAGTCCTAGTGGGGCGGAGGGAGGAGAGCGCGCCGGCTGCAGCCGGGAAAGCAAAAGGAAGAGCCGGTGAGCGGGAGGGCGCGCACTCACCTCCATACACCGCAGTCCAGGAGAGCCAGAGCAGCAGCAGCGCCTGCACGCACAGCCGCAGATTCATGCTGCTCCTCGGGCAGCCGGGGCCCCGACGAGCCGGCGAGAACCGGGAGAGGCTGGGAGCCCTGAGGCACAGAAAGGCGCGAGCCGCGGCTGGCGCGTGCGGGGCTCGCGTGGCTCCCGGGCCCGCGTGAGTAACCGCGCCGCAGTCTGCAGCCGCCGCGCCGACTCTCCTGCAGCCTCCCTCCGCCGCCGCGGGGCAGCGCCACGAAGCTGGGCTGTGCAGCGATCACTTTCCAAGCGGCTGGCTTTGCTGGGTTGCGGCTGCACTGCTCGTGGCTCAGGCTGCCAGCGAGAATGCTCCCCGCTCACTCCAGGGGCTGCATTTTGTAGCTTGTGGCTTGGCCGCGAGCCCACTTGGTCATGTGGTCATCGGGAGGGCTGGAGGGGGGGCCAGGAAGAGGGAGAGGAGCAAGCCTCCCGCACCGCCCCCCTCCAGGCACGCACTCCGCAGCCCCAGGCAGGGCGCGAGAGGGAACCCCGAGGTGGCCCCACAACAAAGACTGCACGACTGACCGTTCGGGCAACCCACAACCGCTCCCCGGACAATGCCTGCCTGGCCGGGGGCCAGAGAGTTTGCAGAGACCTAAAGGATTTCAAACACAGGAAGCATTTGGGGCGGTGGAGGGGCACACTTAACCCTTTCTCACCTCGCTTCCTTAACAGCTGTCAGGAAACTTGGGCATTCAGGGTAGGACCCCATCCGGACTGCCCCCACTCAGCCCCTGCACCTCTGACCCTGACCATGGTCCTTTCTCTTGCCACTGTGCATCTCCAAGGGTTTGGTCAAGAACCGACCTCCACCCCAGAGTGCTGGTCCTCTCTCCTCTTCACCTTCAATTGGTTTTGAATTGGGGCTGTCCTTCCTTTTCTCCTCACTGTTGGGACATGGGACAGCTCCTACAGTGTCCCTTTTCTTGTCCCCTATCTAGTTTCCCATCATTATAAGAGGGGTTAGTTTACCCGACTCCACACAGTCTAGGCTGAATTGGTTGCGCATGTACTTGGGATTCCCCTTTATAAGTGGGTCCTGAAGTTTGCCTTTCCAGACTACACTGTTAGCTCCTTCTGCAGCCTGGGAGCTCCCAAGGAAAGGGGCTACCTCTTGCATCAGACTGGGAATCCCCTAAGATAGGACCCTGTCCTCGCAGTCGTTTGCATCTTTCCAAAGTCCCCAATATCGCACTCTGCACATAGGTGGCACTCAACACATGTTAAAAGACTAACTCAAAAGGTGTTTCCACCTTTCAGCAAGCCAGGCAGTTTGCTTGAAGTGCAAGTCCAGATTTGCACAAAAGGTACATTGGACAGTGTTTATGTGTGCCACAAAAGACATGAGAAACCATGGCATATTATTATGGAATATTATGAAAATCCAGTATATGCATAATTTATTATTAGTTTCCCTCTACCAGACTTTCAACACCACAAAAGAGAGATTTATTTTGTTCATGGCTGTGTACCAGAACAGTGCCTGGGACATGATAGGTGCTCAATGTGTAATTTTGAATATATGAATGAATTTTTCAAATGCATCCCTACTGCCTAAATCAAGGGAGAGGCAAAGGAATATGGTAAGGTTCTTGGTAATGGTTTATGATCCCATTAGCCACAATCAGGTAGGAAAAAGGAATATAAAGCAAAGAATCTGTCTTATTCTGAGAGACCCAGACTGAGCAGTGAGCATAGGTAACACGAGACCATTCTTCCTTCACTGTTCCCTGGAAAGTGTACGAATCAGGAAGAGAAACAGCCCCGAGATTCCACCGTTTTCTGCTATAGGGCCTTGCTGTTACCTCCTAAATTCACTGGGTTTTCCTTACCCGTTTCAGGGTTGTTATGGGATTGAATGATGTACTATGCATGGAAGTACTGTGCAAATCAGGAATAAGCCCTCGCCTCTTTTGCCCTCTGTCCCTCATTTTTAGGAAACTTGGTGCTCTGACCCTTGATTGAACAATCACATGCACACCCAAATAAGTATCCCACATAACTAGATTGATAGAAGACTTCATATTTAATTGCACCACACCTTCACTAGGGTCTATACGGGCTACAGCCAAGTGGTGACAGCAGCGCTTTCCTATACAGTAGCTACTAACCATGTTTTAAATGGAGTGAAAATTCCAGTTCTTTGGTCACACTGGCCATACTACTGTTGCAGAGTTGTCACATATGGCTAGCAGCAACTGTATTAATCATCACAGAAGAGAAATTTCAACCATTGCAGAAAGTTCTATTGCATGGCTCTGGGTTAAAGCACTTATGGATTCTACTTATTCCTATTATCATTTTCCCCACCTTACCTAGTTTTCAAAACATGCATGTAAAGCGGAAAAATCCCACAAATGTAAGCTGGGGGTGTGCCTCAGTGGTACAGCAGTTGCCTAACATGCACAAGGCCCTGTTTTGTCTTTTTTTTGATTTTTGTTTTAGTACCAGTAAATGAACTCAGGGGAACTCAACCACTGGGCCACATCCCCAGCCCTATTTTGTGTTTTATGTAGAGACAGGGTCTCACTGAGTTGCTTAGCACCTCGCCATTGCTGAGGCTGGCTTTGAACTCACAATTCTCTTTTCTCAGCCTCCCAAAGTGCTAGGATTACAGGCGTGTGCCACCATGCCCAGCAAGGCCCTGGTTTTGATCTCCAGCACTGCAAAACACACACATGTATGTGCATTTACATACAAGCAAATGATAGAAATTAAAGCAAAGCAGCAATAAATTGTAGGTATTTATTTAAGGAAAGATTTAAAGACCTAAACACTTGAGAAAATCATTTTAAAATCTAATCCTTCTCTCCATTAACTAAATTGCATCCATTTTCCTACTTCCAGATCTAAGATCTCCTCTTTCTTCGTAGGCTACTTTTGCCCACAGTGACCTTGCCCTCTTCATGCCAGCTGTGGGAGGTAACTTTCATGGCCAGTTACTGTGGGGAACCGTTGAGAGTACTTTTGTATTGGCATGCCATGCTCTGGACCTGCTGTTCTGAACAGAAGGTTGACTGCCACTGTATCCATTCTGAGATCAAGCCCCATGAGGCAAGGAGTGCAACTTTGATTTCTCATTTTGAACCCCTTGTAGACTCCCATATATCTCAATATTATGTTGAAATGACCAACTTTCCTATCCATCTCCATCTACCCAACATTAAGATCACTGGAATGACAGCAGCTAGCACAGTGCCTAGCACATAGGTGGCATCCTGTAACTCTTTGTCAAATAAATAAATAACTTCCAGCAAAACTCTGTACTGTCTTTTGTTCAAGAAGATGATACTGTGTCTCTAAAGTCCAGGAAACCAGTCCCACCCTCCTTCCTGCTCTAAGGCAACAGGCTGAGGCATATTGTTGCACTTGGAGTTCAGGGTTATGGTCAGGGGCAAGACTGAATCTTTCACCTTCCAGGATGGTAAGGGACAATCCTGAGAGCTGAGGTAGGATTCAGTGATTTTGGGGAGACAGAGATGAGATAGATGACCTACATGAAACCAACTTGTGGACTTATCCCCCCTCATTAGCACTATCACAGAGATTCAATTCTGTATAGTGTCCTATGTCATCGCCACCAGCTACAGCTGCTCATTTGATTTGTCCGCCTTTCTGTACTGTGGGCTTATATGAGCAGTGTGGTGTATTAAAAATAAATCAGATTTTTATAACTGATTTTTTCCCCTCAATCTCATTCATTAGCTGTATGATTTTGGGCAAGTTACTTTAGCCTCTCCAAAGCTGTTTCTTCATCTATAAAATGAGCATAATAATGGTACCTACCTTATTTTGTGCTATGGTATAAATGTATATGTCTCTCCAAAATTCATATATTGAAACTAAGCCCCAAGGCAATGGTATTAAGAGGACAGGGCTTTTGGAAGGTGATTTTTTTCTTTTCTTTTCTTTTTTCTTCTTTTGGTACTGGTGATTGAACTCAGGGGCACTCGACCACTGAGCCACATCCCCAGCCCTATTTTGTGTTTTATGTAGAGACAGGGTCTCACTGAGTTGCTTAGCTCCTTGCCATTGCTGAGGCTGGCTTTGAACTCACTATTCTCTTGTCTCAGCCTCCCAAAGTGCTGAGATTACAGGCGTGCACCACCGCACCGGGTGAGGGTGATTTTCTTGAGAACTCCACCCTGCCAAATAAATTAGTGCTCTTATAAGTGAGGTTTAAGCGGGCAACTCAGTGTACTTTTTGCCCTTCTGTTGCTCCTGCCATGTGAAGACACAGCATTCATGACCTGCAGAGAAAGCAACATCCAAGGCGCCATCATGGAGGCAGAAAAGGAGGCTTAGAGGCTCTCACCAGACACCAAATGTGCTAGTGCCTTGATCTTGGATTTCCCAGCCTTCAGAACTGTAAGCAATACATTGCTGCTATTTATGAATTGCCCATCTTTGGATATTTTGTTATAGCACCAGGAATAGACTAAGACATTATGGTTGAGTGATTAAATGAGATAATGCATGTCAAAATATAACTACAGTCTGCATTCATGGTAGTTGCTCATTCAATGTTTTCTCCTTTGCTTGACCTACCCTTCCCCCCACCTTTGGGTCTATCCTCTGGCCTTCTGGAACCAACTGATCAGGAAGGAAGGACTCTGTATTTGTCCCCCTCAATTCACATCTGTGTTCTTTGTAGTCATCAAAAATGCTTACTATCTTATTCCCACAACACACCAATATCTGTTGAGGCTAATCTAATGAATATGCTTGATTACGGAGTCCATACTTGATAATTTCTGGAGGGTACTGAGGATTTAACCCAGGAGCCCTTTACCACTGAGCTACATTCCCAGTCCTTTTTATTTATTTTATTTTGAGACCGGAATTCACTAGCTGAGGGTCTTGCAAAATTGCTGAGGCTATCCTCACACTTGCAATCCTCCTTCCTCAGCTTCTCAAGTTGCTGGGATTATAGGTGTACACCACCATGCCTGGCTATGATAATGATTTGAGGTTATGCCTCCCAGGTATGCTATTCATTCTAATAGGGCCTTGGGAGACAATGTCCTACCCCAAGGTATATCAAACTCTACCTTTTCAAGCAAGGAGACACTTCAATGATTTTCATTGTCTTCTTTACACATAGCTCACCTGTTTCATAATCAAATAAGGAAGACTATATAAAGTACTCAAAAATTACACCAAAAAAGTAAATAACCCACTCAATAAATGGGCAAATGCACTGAACAGAGAGACTTCTCAAAAGAAGCACAGATGGCCAACATGCATTTTTAAAAAATGTTCATCATTTTTAACTATCAAGGAAATATAAATCAAAACTACATTGAGGGAGCTGAGACTGTAGCTCAGAGGTAGAGTGCTTGCCTAGCATGCGTGAGGCACTGGGTTCAATCCTCAGCACCACATACATATAAAAAACAAAGATAAAAAGTATAAAAAATATTTTAAAAACTACATTTAGTATAATTTATAACCACAAGAGTAGAATCCTAAATAGAATAAGTTATACTCTATGTATGTATAGTTTGCCAAAATACATTCTACTGCCATGTATAACTAAAAAGAACAAATTTAAAAAGTTAAAAACCACAGAAATGTCATTAGAAATAATGCATTCAAAATGTAACTGCTTTCCATCACTGAAGAACATTTTAAAATAATTTAATTGAAAAATACTGAATTTCCCAGCAATTTCAGCCACAATCATATTTTTCCTGAATATTATCTATGATTTAATTGGGGGGTCGGTGCTGAGTAAAGCTTGGTTGCAAAGAACTAAAAAAAAACTACATTGAGATTCCATCTCACGCCATCAAGAGTACACATCATGGCAATCATCAACAGTATACATCATGTTCAACCACAAGAATGAGATCAAAATTGTAATGGGATGCCACCCCATGTATATATAATATGTCAAAGTACACCCTACTGTCATGTATATCTAACAACAACTAATATAAATAAGTAAAATACAAATAACAAGCCAGGTTCAGTGGTACATGCCTGTAATTCCAGCTACTCTAGAGGCTAAGGCAGGAGGATTGCATATTCGAGGCCATCCTGAGCAATTTAGCAATCCCTGTCTCAAAATAAAAAATAAAAAGGAACCATTTTACAGATGGGTCAACTGAGGCTAACAGAGGTTAAATAATTTTTCCAGTGCTGCCTAAACTCAAAGGCCTCATTCTCCCTTCACAAGGCATCAAGAAGCCATTTCTCACTTCTTGGGTACACATATCCTTTTATTTGTACCTCTAACATCTAATACTGTCTTGAATTAGGATGTAGTAAAGCATAATAGGTAAGCACATGCATTCTGGAATAAAGCAGCTCTATCATTTACTAAGTGGGTAACTTTGGGCAGATGATTAATCATTTCTGAGCCTTAGGTGCTTCATGTAAAGAAAAGGGCTAGCACCTAGCTTCCCGGGTTATTGGAAGGATTAAATGAATTAATATCTATAATGTACTTGGTACAGTGCTTGGTTCTCATAGGTGAGCACTGTATGATTGTCATATACCCTCACAGATATATATCTTGCCAATATGAGATAAGACTATATCTTATTCATTTGGGTGTTTTCACCAGCAGCGACACTGCCCAAAGCAAATACTCACTGACTAAAAGGAGGAATCATGTAGGTTTATGATACACATCAATTGTTCTTATTTGGGCAAAATCATTACAACTTATCCAACAGATTTTTTAATGGATCAACATCAGTTGTTAACAGAAATACAACGATATGACCCCCATCCCCAAATGTGTGGTGGTTGTTTTTACTGGAATGATGCAGATAATAGAGTGGACATCTGGAGAGTGATGAACCTGGCCAGCAATCAGGGAAATTTCATATCAGAAAGAGCCCCAATCCTCTCATTGCACAGATGGAGAAACAGACCCAGAAAGAAAAAAGCAGCTTGCCCAAAGTTTTACAGAAAGCTGGTGGCAGACTCAAGACTGGCATCTAGGTCTGACTAACTGCCATCTCCTGCTTTTCTCTCTATGCCTTCCTAGTATAGAACTGGGACTCACTGGCTAACTGCACTACCTCTAGTTACACCCCGCAGCTGGCTATACAGGTGCTCACAATGGATGCGGTGAAGCATGGGACCCTCATTCCACAGGTTAGCCCTTCTAGAACATATAATGAGATTCTCTGATATTGTTAATCCAAATTGTACCCTAAGACATAGCTAAATTAATGAGCAAAGAAGTTTTATAGCAGTGACATTCATTTTTAAAAAAAAAAACACAAGTATTTAAGAAAAGTCTCAAAACTTCCTATGTCTGGAGCTACTTAATAGGAACTTGGAGGGGGAAGCTGAGAGGTCAGCTGCTAGTTGATGCCTCACTAATGGCTCTATGACAAATTATCTTTGCTTGGTTAAGAACAGGCACAGAACATGAATTTGCCCTATCTAGTTACCCAGTCTGTCTTTCTGATTCAAATGACTAAACTTGGGTTTTATATATCCACCAGAGTCATGGGCACAATGCCAAGGAGTGGTAGATGCCTGAGCCAACTCATGGATTAACTTCCCACTTCGGAGTGTGAGACCATTTGAATCAGAGATCATGATATTAATTATGGGGAACCTGGACTAGAATTTACTCTCTGAATCAGAAGACCCTAATGACTATTCGGAGGAAATAAACTCATTGTTGGGATTTGTTGGATTTTGCCAGAGTTTCAACTCACTGTATGATTCTCCCCTTATATTGGTGTCCAGTGCCTCCTAATCTTTATCTCACTGGATCCTAAACCAGACCACATTTACCCTTCTCCAAGCACACAGAGTCTAGTACTAACCATCATTAAGTTATTCCTTTTGCAAAAATGAGACAAGTTGCCATTTTGCAGCATAACTGCACTATCTTTAGGCACATCCTTGGCATTTAATATTGTATATTATTTCTACTACCTGCTAATTCCTTCCACAGGGTACCTTTTCAGCCACTTCAGAATGGGCTCCAAATAACCTGGAAATACTCATCCTACTTGGATTTTGTGTTTCTTCCAACTTCTTTGCAAACTATATCCTTTCTTAGGTTCCCACAGAGACAACGCACTTGACCAATAATCATGTTCCTAAAAAATGTTATTCAACTAATTGGTCATATTTCAAATATCTGTGAAGGGTCTACTGTTCACTGACTAGATAGGTTGTCAGGGGGATCCTCCAAGAAGATGAAGAACTACTCATCTGCCCCTACTCCCAGCCCAACCAGGCCCCACTGAGGTACCCCTTTTTCACTGCATCCTGCCTAATTCCTTCTGATCCTTTGGCCTCTCCCAGAGCCACACAGGTCCTCTTCCTCCTGTTTGTCTTTCAGAGTAGTTCCATTTCCTCTGCACATCCTCTATGACGTCTCCCAAGAGTCTCCATCCTTCCTCTCCCTTAGGGTTTATAAATATTCTGGTACTCAGGGGAGGCATGCAAATTCTTTTCTCAGCTGGCAAGGCCTCCTGTGCTGGGGTGGCCACACCCAGATGAACAGGTTTACCTCCAAGGTCCACTGGGCTGTTGAACATTTCTTGGTTTTGCTTTCCTGCCTAGTATGATCAGTGCTTACATCGAGGAGGGTATTTTATGACCTGGAATCTGGAGACTTTGTTTTTCATTTTTCTTGAATCTGAAAACTTTGTGTGCTGAGCTAGGCAAAGATATTGGAGACTGAAGATAATGAGGTCAAGGTCATAGAAGGTGTATCAAAACCAGAAAGATAATGAGGTCAATTTGGCTCCATCTCAAATCCAAGTTCATATCCTTAAAGTGATCAGAGGTTGATACCAATCACTCCCTGGTTCTAATCCTGGTTACAGACAGATCTTTCTGGATCCTCCCGTTTTTGTACTTCATACATTTCTCATGCATAAAGACAGAGTCAAATATTGTACTAATGTTTAAAATATAACACTCTTGGGGGAAAGGAAAGGAAAAGTAGTCATTTTATAGCAAAACCCCACATACTAGTTTCCCAGTGCTCCTGTAACACATTACCTCAAACTTGGTGGCTTAGAACAACAAAATTTTATTCTTTTTTCATTTCTGGAGGCCAGAAATTTGAAATCAAGAAAGAAAGCACTAAGGTAAGAAATTGATGATAAGTTGGATACATTAATTAACTTGATTGACTCTGTTCCCACTGTATACAGAGATAAAAATATCATATTTTACCCCAATAAATGTAATTATCAGGAAGGAAGGAAGGAAGGAAGGAAGGAAGGAAGGAAGGAAGGAAGGAAGGAAAGAAGGAAGGAAGGAAGGAAGGAGGAAGGAAGGGAGGGAGGGAGGGAAGGGAGAGAGGAGAGGGAGAGAACAAAAGAAAGAAAGGAAAATAAGGAAGGAAAGAAAGAAGAAAGCAAGCTCACTCTAGGGGATAGTCCTTTCTTGCCTCTTTCAGCTTATGGTGGCTCCGGGGCTTAGGGCTATATCACGCCAATCTCTGTCTCCATCCTCACTTGGCAGTTCTAGGGGTGGAACCCAGGTTTCACACATGCTAGATAAGTGTTCTACCACTAAGCTATACCCCCAGCCCTCTTCCTCACTCTTACAAAGACCCTCATCATTGGATTTGGGAGCCCACCTGCATAAACCAGGATTATTTTATCTCTCAACTTAGTTACATCTGCAAAGACCATTTTCAAATAAGTGTGTCACATTCACAATTTCCAGAGGATAGAACATAGAAATGTCTTGGGGGGACCACCATTCAACCCACTATACCCTACAATCTCCATTTATATCCTTAATACACTAGAATCAAAAGAGCATGAACTTTCTATTTTACCTCCAAATATCTCTCATATCTATACTTCTCTATGTTTCTGTTGTCCCATCCTAATTTAATCTCTGCCATTCTTCACACATTGTTCTTCATAGAAACCAAAATGTTCATGCCAGTCCCACTCAGCTTGCAAAACTTCTATGGCTCCCCATGACTATTAGTATCAAATTCAACTATGTTCTGTGAGGTCCTGCATAATCTAGCCCCACTCATCCCATGAGCCTCCTCTCTTGCCTCTCATCCTCCTTCTGTCTGCAGTGCCAAGTCCCTCCTGTCACAATACCTTCCCAATACTCTTCCCTCTTTCTGGAGGATTCTCTGCTCTGCCCAATCTCTGCCTGGCTAATGCCCATCACCCATCAACTCATCTGAGCGTCAAGTAACTCCTCCTCAAGAGATGCTTTTCTTGACCCTCAGACTGGCTGAGATTCTCCTGTAATGACTTCTCTCATATTTTATGATTCAGTTTGTGTTAAAATAATGTCTGGGCCCCATCATTCAACTGGACAGAGCTCTACAAGGAACTACGGCTGTCTGGTTTTATGACGGCTCTCAGTACCTCTCAGTGTCTGACACATAGTGAGTGTTCAATCATTATTTGAATAAATATACGAATGAATAAGTCTGAACAGCTGTGTTCTGGTGCCTCATGTTCATCTTCTACAATGCCTATCTCACAGGCTTCAGTAAGAATAAAAATGAAATAATGGAGAGGAAGGGGCTTTACAAACCATGAGATATTTTAATAAATTGAGGAATCATTCTGATACTGGCCAATGTAACCAGCTTTCTGAGGAGTAGGAGGTGTACTGCACAGGGCTTGGAGGCAGCAGAGAAACAGAGATGGAGATGGAAAAGGATACTTGAGGTCTACATTCCTCTCCATAAGAAGTTTCTGTGACTCTGTTATATAGGATACAATTACAAGAACACTCAATTCCCTTGCTTCAGGCTTGCAGCTCATAATTTATCACCCTTTGGGATCAAGAAAAAAATGCCATTCTCCTCAGGTGTAAATATTGTCTGCAGTCAGCTCAGGTATTTGGGGTTTTCATTGTCTTCCTTTAAAGTGTCTGATCCCCAATGCAAGATGGGGATAGGGTAACAGCCTCCTGGGCTGGGTCCATCTCTGTGGTGCTTCCTGTGAGGTGATCCATCAGCAGTGGCTCTGGCTTACACACTGCCCAGCTGACAAATGACTTTGTAGCATGTCTCATAGCTTTACATTCTTATACTTCCTCATCTTCTTGGCTTTCACTGTTAACAGGCAAAGAGGGTATCACCTCCTTCCTCTTGCTCCTCCAGCTTGGCCATCTAAAAGGTATCCCTGGAGATTTGACATTCCAGGTCTTTAGTTTCTTACATTTGATTTCCCCAGACCCCATCAAATCATAATCTCTTTTCCTGCAGGGAAGGGACACTTCCACCTCTTCCTCCATATCCTCTTAGCTCCTTGCATTTGGGTCAAGAGACCTAAAAAGGCCATTTCTCATTTCCATCTTGTCTTCCATTGTTTTCTCCCCAGGGATGTCTATGCATTCACATCCCAGAGATGCCTCACTGGTCTGGAATGTCCATGGCAAGCTAATCCTCTGAATCAGAGACTTAAAGAAATTGGAAAGAGCAGTGCTCATTAGGCTGTCATTTCCCGAGTTTCCTCTTCTGACCTGGATGTCTTCCCATTAGCTTTATGGTATGTTTCTCTGCTTTATCCCACTGGCCTTTTGAGGATCTGTCTATACAACCTCAGGGAGGTAGATAGAGGCATAATCCAAGCAAAATCCCTAGTTTTGTCTCAACAATTTGGGCATCCCAGGACAAAGCACTGTTTTGATAGAAGGCTTCAGGATAATTTGCTCTAACAGGTATCACAGAACTAGAGCTGGAAATGATGTTGTGGTTCATCTGTTCAAAGACCTCATCCTTTATTTGCTTATGGCATTATGGAGGCATAATTAATGTACAATAGCCTGCGCAATTGCATGCAGTGTACAATAGTGTACAATTTACTAAGCTTTGACTTATACATACACCCATAAAACAAACCATTGCAAGTTTCCATCACACCTCAAAATTTCCTTCTGCTACTTTGTAACCTTTCCCTCTAGCTCCTTTCTTTTTCCTTAAATAATAGGCAACCACTGATTTTCTATTGATATATACTTTACATTTTCTAGAATTTTTATAAATGAAATAACATTATATAGACGTTTTTGGTTTTGCTTCCTTCATGCAGCAAAATTGTTTTGAGATTCATTGTTGTATGTGTCAAATACAGTTTTATTTCTTCCTTTCTTATCTAGATGCCTTTTATTTCATTTTCTTGCCTTATTGCACTGGCAAAACTTCCAGTAAAATGCTGAATAAGGGTGGGTCATTCTTGACTAGCTCCTGATCTGAGGGGAAAAGACTTCAGTATTTGACAATTAAATTAAATAATGTTAAATTAGCTAACTATAGGTTTTCCATAATACTCCTCTTCAAGTTGAGAAAGTTTCCTTCTACTGCTAGCTTTCTGTGAGTTTTTCTTAGAAATAAATGTTATATTTTCTCAAATGTTTTTCTGTGTTTGTTGAGATAATTATATGGCTTTTCATGTTTTTGTTTATAATGTGGCTTATTACATTGCTTGCTTTTCAAATGTTAAGCCAAACTTGCCTTACTGGGATAAATTCTACTTGATCATATATATGGTCTCTTTTTTACATATTGTTAGATTTGATTTGCTAACATTTTTGCATGTATGTTTTTGAAAGATATTGATCTATACTTGTGACATCTTTTTCTGCTTTTATTATCAGATAAATTATTGAAAAAGGAAAGATATCCTTCTTTTCAACTTTCTGAAAGAATTTGTATATAATTGATATTACTTCTTTAAAATTTTTGTAGAATTCACCACTGAAACCATCTTGCCTTAAAATTATCTCTGTAGGAAAATATTTAATTACAAATTCAATTTCTTTAATAAAGAGATATTCATAGTTCTTATTTTTCCTGAGTTTTTATATTTTGTGTCTTTCAAGAAATTTGTCAATTTCATCTAAGTTGTCAAATTTACAGGCAAAAAGTTGTACCTACCATTCCCTTAGTATCCTTTTAACATCTGCAGAACCTGTAGTTATTCATCCTATCATTCTTCATGTTGGTAATCTGTGTCTTCTTTCTTCTTGTCCTGATTAGTCTGGCTACAGACTTTATCAATTTTATTGATCTCCCAGCTTTGGTTTCATTAATTTTTGTATTGTTTCCTTTCTACCTCCTTGATTTCTGTTCTGATCTTTGTTATTTCCTTTCTTCTACTTTGAGTTTAATTTGCTCATCTTTTTCTAGTTTCTTGTGGTGGAAACTGAGGTCATTGAATTAAGACTTGTGATGATTAATTTCATGTGTCAATTTGGGCTACAGGATGCCTAGATAGCTGTTAAAACATTATTTCTGGGTGTGTCTCTGAGAGTGTTTCTAGAAAAGATTAGCATTTGAATCAAAAGACTCAGCAAAGATCACCGTCACCAACACGAATGGACATCATATAATATGTTAAGAGCCTGAATAGAACAGACAGATGGAAAAAGAGCACATTTGCCTTCTGTACTTGAGTTGGGACATCCTTATTCACCTGCACTCAAACATTGGTAATCCTAATTCTCAGGCCAACACACTAGCACATACATTATCAGCTTCCCTCATTCTCAGGCCTTCACGTTTAGACTAGAATTACACCAGTGGCTTTCTGGGCCTCCAGGTTTTAGATAGCAGATCAAAGGACTTCTCAGCCTCCACAATCATGTGATCCAGGCCCTCATAATAATTCTCTTTCTACTTATCTATAGAAATCCTATAGTTTCTCTGGAAAAATATGACTAATTCATGAATTGTTATTTTTTTCTTTTTCCTTTTTTTTTTTTTTGCAGTATTGGGAATGAAACTCAGGGCCTCATACATATTAGGCAAGTATTCTTCCTTTTTGTTACTTTTTATTTTGAGACAGGGTCTTGCAAATGCTTGAGGCTGTTCTTGAATGTGTGATCCTCCTGCCTTAGCTTCCATAGTATCTGGGATTACAGGAATGTACCACTGCACCTAGCTCCTATTTTCTAACAGACATTTAGTGGCATCCCCAAAATTGTTATTTTGTGTTTCACTTTCATTCATTTCAAAATACTTTCAAATTCCCCATTTGATTTCTTCTTTGACCTATAGATTACCTAGAAGTATGTTTTCTAGTTTCCAGATATTTAGATATGTTCCAGAAATCTTCATATTGATGATTTCTAAGTCTAAATTCATTATACTAAGAATATAGTTTGTATAACTTGAATTATTTTTAGTTTACTGAGAATTATTTTATTGCCCAGAATATGGTCTTCTTTGGTAAATGTGATGATGCTCTCAGAAATAAAGTATATTCTGCTCTTGTCAGTGAAGTCTGTAAAATATTGATTAAGTCAATTTGGTTGAAGGTGTTATTTATATGTTGTCTACCCCTAATAATTTTCTGCCTACTTGTTCTATCTTTCAATTATTAATAGATGAGTTTTGAAATATTCAGCAACAATTGTGAATTTTTCTGTTTGTACTTGACATTATATCAGCTTTTATTTCATTTATTTTGAAGCTCTGTTATTCGGTATATAAATGTTGAGGATTGGTATATCCTCTTGATGAATTGGCCCTTTTATTACTATGAAAATTACCTTTTCTACCTCTGGTAACAAATTTTACTTTAAAATCTACTTTATTTCATATCAGTAAAGCCATTCCTGATTTCTTTTGATTAATCAAATATTTTCCCCATATTTGACCTATTTTTAACTTTGTAAAGTGTTTCACTTGTAGGCAGCATATAATTGGCTCTTTTATATCCAATCTGACAGTCTTAGTCCTTTATTGGAGTATTTAAACCATTTATGTTGCACTTGTTTTTTTCATAAATATGCTTAGATTTAAATCTATTATTTAGTCATTTGTTTTCTGTTTTTCCTATCTGTACTTTGTTTCCTTTTCTTCTGTCTTCTGTGGAATTAGTTGAATTGAATATTGTTATGACTGTGATTGATTGATCGATTGATTGATTGTACTGGAAATTGAGCCCAGGGCCTCTTAACCACTGAGCTACATTTCCCAGAGCTTTTTATATTTTGTGTAGAGACAAGGTCTCACTAAGTTACTCAGGGCCTCACTAAATTGCTGAGGCTGGCTTTTGAACTTGTGATCCTCCTGCCTCAGACTCCCAAGTTGTTGGAATTACAGGCATGTACCACCATGCCCTGCTCATTTTATCTCATTTATTGGTTTATCAGCTATGACTTTTTGTTTTGTAATTTTAGTGATTACTTTGGGGTTTATTGTAAATGTGTTTAGCTCATCACAGTCTACTTTCAAGTGGTATATACCACATCACATATACTAAAAGACTTCCTAAGAGTATATGCCTGTTTCTCTCCTCTCAAACTTCGTGCCATTGTTGTCATACACTTTACATTTACATATATTATAAATCTCATACTAAATTGTTATTCTTTTGCTTAAATAGTCCTCCATCCTTTAGAGATATCTAAGTACTATTTCTGGTTTCTTTCTTTCCTTTGTGCAGATTCATATTTTCATCGGTTGCCATTCTTCCATTTTTCATATTGTGGGTCTATTAGCGATGACCCCTTTGAGCTTTTGTGTAACTCAAGTGTCTTTATTTTGCTTTCATTTTTGCAAGTTATTTGTCTTAATCCATTTTGTGGTGCTATAACAGAATATCACAAATTAGTAATTTATTATAAACAGAAACTTATTGATTCATAGTTCTGGAGCCTGGGAAGTCTATGGTTGAAGTGCTGATACCTGATGAGGGCCTTCTTGCTGCATCATCCCATGGCAGATGGGCAAAGAGTGGGGCGGGGGGCAGAAATTGAACTTGAATTCAAAGCCTCAAGCTCTTTTCTAATTGGCATTAATCCATTCATGATGGTGAAGCCCTCGTGACCTAAACACATCTTATAAGATTTTGCTTCACTGTCTTCTCATTTGCATTATTTACAATGAGAAATTTTATCTTAGTCTCTCTGTAAATAATGTCTTTTTTCTCTGGTTGTTTGTAAGATGTACCATTGGTTTTAAGCAATTGATTGTAACATGTTTTGGTTTGAAAAACTTTTGTTCTTTGTTTGTTTATTTCTTTGTTGGTTAGTTGATTGGTTTTATCTTTGTTTTTGTTTTTTTTATTACCAGGGATTGAACCCAGGGACATTTGATCACTAAACCACATCCCCAGACCTTTCTGTATTTTATTTTGAGACAGGATCTTGCTAAGTTTTTGAGGCTGGCCTCAAACTAGTGATCCTCCTGCCTCAGCCTCCTGTGTTGCTGGGTGGATATTATTCTTTAAATATTTTTTTATTTTCCCTTTCCTCACTTTATCTCCTCCAATGACTCTAATTACATGTATACTAGGCAGACTGAATTTTGCCTACAGTTCATTTTTATTCTCTTTTCTGTGTGTTTCATTTTGAATCATTTCTATTGTGTATTCAAGTTCACTAATATTTTCTTCTACAATGTCTAAACTCATAATCATATTCAATATGTTTTTACCTCATATAATATAGTTTTCAACTCCATACATTTGATTTAGGTATTTTAAAAAATTTCTTCTATGCCTCCACATAACTTTTTGAACATATAGAATGCAGTTATATTACGGAGGTTGAGGCAGGAGGATTGCAAATTCAAGGCCAGCCTCAACAACTTGGTGAGGCCCTAAGCAACTTACCAAGACCCTGTCTCAAAATAAAAAATAAAAAAATCTGTAGTATATCTCAGTGGTCAAGTGCCCCTGGATTCAATCCCCAGTACCAAAAAAAGAAAAAAAGAAAAGAAAAAGAATACAATTATAACTTTTAATATCCTTGTTTTTTAATTCTAAAATCCTTTTCAACAAAGTATGGTGGCACATGCCTTTAATCCCAACCACTTGGGAGACTAAGGCAGGAGGATCACAACTTCAAGGCCATCCTGGTCAATTCAGCAAGACCCTGTCTCAAAACAACAACAATGACAACAATGGTAGAGAGCCCTTTGGTCCAATCTCCAGTACTGCAAATAAATTGATATTTTTCAGTTCTGCTTGGCTGCAATTACTTGACTTATCTCCTCTTTTTTAAAGATGCAGTCCTGAGGTTCGAACACCAGTGCCTCATGCACGCGAGGCAAGCGCTCTACCACTGAGCTACAATCCCAGCCCTGCTCTGTTCATCTTAAGTGATGTTTTTATGGATGACTGACATTGTAACCTCTACCTTGTTCAGTCCTTCATATGTCTATATCCCTATAATCAGTGATTCTCAGCCAGGGATATTTTGTCTGGTGACATTCTTGGTTGTTAATTGCTGAGTGCCAGTGGCATCCAATGGATAGAAACCAAGTACGACAGTAAACATCTTACAATGCATAGGACAGCCCTCACAATAAAAATGATCAGACCCCAAATGTCAATTTTGCTGAAGTTTAAAAAACTTTTCCATGAATAATCTTCTGGAGCTTTGTTCTGAGACTCCATTACATTTCTTGGAAATTGACCCTTTTGTGTCTTACTGTCAAGCTTTGTTAAATGAGACCAGAGTGCTGCTAGATCCAGGGCTAATTATTCCCAATACCGAGGCAAGATGCTTCTGTGCATTCTATTTATCTTACTCTGAGCTACTTCTACCCATTTTTTGTTGTTGTTGTTGTTGTTATTGTACCCTCCGGAGAGAGTAAGGAGCACTCTTGTCTCTCAAGAGCACTAATCTCATATGTTGGCAATACCTTCATGACTTATTTACCTCTCAAAGGCCACACTTCCTAATGCTGTCTTCTTGAAGGTAATGATTTCCATAGATGAGTTTGGAATTGATATAAACATTCAGGGTATAGAACTATTCAACATCCTAATATTAACTGCTTGGAAACAGTCACTATTCCCAGTCCTGTGTGAGTTCCAAACACAGTTCTCTCTAATCATTTGGGGTGGTTTTTGCCCAAACATCAGATAGTTTCCTTACATTTGGTTATGAATCTACATAGACTTTGTTCTGTGCCTGCTTTATCCCCAGCACAAAGCCTACCCCCTCATGATGACCTAGAGATGCCTCAGACTCATTTATTTTTTTAAATGGATTTTTTAAACTTTATTTTTATTTCTTAATTTGTATGCGGTGCTGAGGATGGAACCCAGTGCCTCATCCATGCTAGGTGAGTGCTCTACCACTGAGCCACAGCCCCAGCCCCCTCAGACTCATTTCTACTCTCAGCCCAGACCTACTCCTTCTCTTGTGTCTCAGTGAATGTGTAACTCCCCTAAGTTAGAAATCCACTACTCCTTCCTCATAACTTCACCATTCAATTAGTCATCCAGTGCTTTCTAGTATCTCCTGCATCCTGTCCTTACTTTCCAACCCCGTTGGCCTTTTCCTTGGTAAGACCCTTCATAAGATGATCTCAAATTCCATCCCCAGCATCCCCTACCCTCACTTCCCATGCTACAGAACTCTTCATTTCTTATCAAGCAGGCCAAACCCTTTCATAATTCTAAGCCTTTGCACATGCTATTCCCTTTGCCTGAAATATAGTTCTTTTTTTGTCTGGTAAATTCCTTCTCATGTCTCAAGAGCTGGGTCAAATATCACCTCCTCTGTCAAGCCCTGCTTGATTTCTTGAGACATCTATTTATCCCTGACCCTCTGTGCTCCTGCACTGCTCTATTCATACTTAAACACTGCTAATCACACCTCTTAGGCTGCTGTTTTCCACACTGCTAAGGATCTAGCAATCCCCGGGCTTGCTATTGACTCCCACATTCATATGCAGAAGCCCTAAAGCCTCAATGAGACTGTATCTGGGATAGGGCCTTTAGAAAGTAATTAAGGTTAAATGAGATCATAAGGGTGGGATACTAATCAGATCGGATTGTGGCCTTATTAAGAAGTGGAAAACATCTCTCCCTCCTGCCCTCACCCCACTATATCTCCCTAGGAAGAGAGCCCTCACCAGAACACAGCCATGCTAGCATTCTGATCTCAGACTTCCAGACTCCAGAACTGTGAGAAAATTAATTCCTGCTTAAGCCACCCAGTCTATGGTAATTTGTTACAGCAGCCAAGATGACCATTTGTTTTTGCAGTGCTAGAGGACTGAACAGGGCCCCCACCACATGCTAGGTGAGTGCTCTACCTCTGAGCTACATCCCTCGCTCAGGATTATGGTTCTTAATGCATGGTGAATGCATTTGTAGAGGAATAAGAAAGGAATAAAGAAACAGAAGAAAAAGGAGAGATGGAACAAATGCAGTGAGAAGTGGAAAAGGCTAAAGATAAGAGAACATGAAAAACTAAGAGAACAGGACAAGAAAGGTAAAGGATGGGAATGAGTTTATGAGGGAACCAGTATTTCAGTGGAGACTGTGCCCATGCCCAGGAACTTCTGCCAGAAGGAGGGAGGAGAATACAGACCCCAGGGACAGTGCTAAGAATCCAGGCACAAAATTATATACATAGAGATAGATGATAGATAGATAGATAGATAGATAGATAGATAGATAGATAGATAGATAATAGATAGATAGACTGACTGACTATTCCCTAGAGAGGCCACCTTGTGCTTTTCTCAGAAGTTGTGTCCTTCAGCAAAGGACGGATGCCTGGGGCCTTTGGAAGGAGACAGGTTGGCTCATTGGCCCAGCAACAGCTGGGTGCCCTCATGGCCCTGGCCAACTGCAGCCACCATCCACATTCAGCTGCCTGACAGATAAAGAGGGTGTTTACCCAATGGCCTGAGTGTCCTCAGAGGACTCGGCTCTCAGTTACACAGTTAACAGCTGGCTCCAAAGAGACTGTGTCCTGGGCGCTGCAACCCAGAGGCTCCAGCGATGTTTAAACCTCGACCATGAAAATGTTTCCTCCACGCCTGGCCTAACTAGGAGCTGAGACCTGACAGGTGATATTAAAAAAAAAAAAAAAAGCGCACATTCTGAGCGAACAGTCCCCCAAATGAACTCAATCAAGGCTTTCTATTGCTCAGGGCTTGCGCAAATTGGTTTGACTCTGCTGCTCAATGCAACAGGCAGCGGTCGTCTTTCCAGTAAGAAGACATTTCCTGGCGGGGTACCGGGACAGACGAGTGGCGGCTCGGGACTGTGCCAGCCTGGCTCAGGAAGAGGACGAGCTCGGTGCATGGAGGAGTACAGCTGCCTGTCTCGCCCCAGCTCCAGGAGCCTGCCCTGGGCACCGCTGCCCTGGCCAGGGTCCGGGAGGAGACATGGGCGGCGCGCCCGCGGTGGCGGTACTGGGGGACCCCACCCCGATGCGGCTTCCCGCGCTTGCCTGCAGAACCCCAGAGCCTGGGAGCTAGGGGGTCCTGGCTCCACCCACCTGGCCCAGACCAAAAGATCAGGGCTCCTGGCCAAAACAGGGCGGACATTCAGAAACCAAACCAGTAATAAAATTGGAACGCATTTGGTCACTTTTATTTTTCTTTTTGGAGGAGGGATTTGCGGTGGAGGTGGAAGCTGGTGGAGAGAATTTCAGGGAGTTGTGGCTTTGAGAGCGGGTTCCCGGGCGCAAGCGGCGGCGCTTGCAGTGCTAGCAAGCAAAACTAGGCCAGGCCTGCGGTTAGTTGGGTGCAGGGACGTGACAGGACCGCAAGGGCTGGTTCTTTATTCTATTGTTTCCACTCGTCAGAAAAGGCTCTCAGCGAGCATATTCTGCCACTTCCAGCTTTCCTGGTGCAAGGCTTAGCTTCCTGTGCTTTGCTGTCGCTAAAATCGGGATGACAGTTTTGGCCATGTGAACACCTAATTTACAGTATCTACGCTGGGTTGCTGATCCACCAGCCTGGCAAAACGCTGAGCCCACTGTCAGGTTGGGACTTGTGGAGAAGTAAAGATTTACTCCCACTGCGAGCAGCCTCACATTTTCCTAGAAACTAGGAGGACAGCCCGCAAGCCCTTTTCTTGCCCTGCTCCTCCGCATTGTTTTTTCAACCACTATCACTTGAGATCCTGGTTCAAATGTAGATTCTGATTTAGAAGAGATGAAGGGGAGGGGAGCCTGATATTAAGACTTAGCGTTGTGGGGTTTGTGTGTGTGTGTGTGTGTGTGTGTGTGTGTGTGTGTGTGTGTGTGTTTTATACCAGGGATTGAATACATTGGTGCTTAACCAATAAGCCACATCTCCAGCCTCTTTTTATATATTTTATTTAGAAACTGGGTCTCGCTGAGTTGTTTTAGAACCTCGCTAAATTGCTGGGATTGGCTTTGAACTCACGATCCTCCTGCCTCAGCCTCCCAGCTGCTGGGATTACAGGCATGCACCACCCCAGACTCAGCATTTTTAATAAGCTCCTGTAGCTAGTGCCCATGCACACACTTTGAGGAGCAAGGGACAGAATATTTGCAGTTACACATTAAAACCATCTGAGGAGCCCAGAGTAGTGGACCATGCCTGTAATCCCAGCTACTTCGGGGGGACTAAGGCAGGAGGATCCCAAGTTTGAAGCCAGTCCTGGCAACTTAAGGAGCCCCCATTTAAAGTAAAAATAACAGAAAAGGCTGAGGATGTAGCTCAGGGGTAGAGCACCTGCCTTGCATGTGGGAAGCTCTGGGTTCAATCACTAGCACCAGAAAAACAAAACACCCAAGGAACTTCAAAACCTAATTGTCAGGCCACACTCCCAGATACTACTGATTTAATTGGGTTGGGTGGAGCTTTTCTAAATTAAGCCTTTTGGATAGCTATAATGAGAAACCAGGATTGTGAGCCCCTGGCACAAGTAGCTGTAAGAAGAGACTTAGGCTAAAGCCAGGGATATTGATTTCATACTGGGCCTAACTGTAAGGTTCAATTTATGACCAAGATTAGGAATTCATTTTATGATCAAAGAACATTTTGATCCTCATGATTTCAAATACTTTATCTTAACCTTTCATACATTCAATCATCAAATATTTATTGAGTCATTATATTGTGCTGGGCATTATACTAGCTACAGAAAATCATGACAGGTGACATGATCAGATTTGCATTTTAAAAAGATTCCTTTGGCTGCAGAGTGAACAGATGGGGTAAAGGCAAATGGATGTATGAGGAAGTTATTGCATTAGACCAAGTGAGAGCTGATGGTAGAAAGGCCAGGATGCTGGTGGGGAGGAGTGGATGACGGCAACAGCTCCTTAGCAGGTGAAATCAATAGGACTGGATAATTGGACATGGAAAATAGTGAGAGAGGGGATCTGTACAGGATATCTTCTTAGGCAACTGAATGGCTGGCTGTGCAACAGAGATAGAAAAGACTAGAAGAGGACCATACTAGGAAGAAAGGTCACACATTTGATCCAAGTGGAGCTGTGAAATATGCAGTTAGATAAATCATCTAAAACTCAAAGGAGCACATTTGCCTAGCACGCATGAAACCTGGATTCAATCTCCAGCAACAAAGAAAGAAAAGGAAGGAAGGTAGGAAAAAAAGAAGGAAAGAGAGAAAGAAAAAAAGAGAGAGGGAGGGAAGGAGGGAAAGAAAGAAATGAAGAAAACTCAGAGGAGAGATCTGACTAAACATACAAATTTGGGAGCCTGGGGAACAGAGGTAACATGTTCCTTTAAAAAGCAGCTGTGGATCAGGTCAAGTATTTGTACAAATGTTTAGATGGAGTTCCTGAATATTGAGTCTTGAAGCATGAGAATATATTAGCCTGAACTGTTGGAAAGGTAGATATCCCTGGCAATTTACCACTGACACCCTTATATCTGATGTTTGTGTGTCATGGATTTGGGGGTGGGGCTGGAGCTAGGCTCATATTCTAGCCAGACAGGATGACAAAGGGATATGTGCAGCATGCCCAAGGGACAGTGATCCATCTGGTTTGCTGGTATGGGGTGTTGGGAAGGAGCTTTGACCCCACTACCTGTCCAGATACACTAGGCCTACCACCAGTGGACAAACTAGTTCATAGGAGGTGAGACTACTGGGAGAGGAGTGTTCCCACATAGTAATGACTCCAGAGGGTCTGCACTGACTGATTTAGGCTCCACTTGAAAGAAGTCACTTACCTATGGGAACTGAGGCCAAATTTAATCAGATGCACATGCTCTAACCAGAAGCTCTTTACCTTTTTTGTGTCATGAATCTGGAGAAGTCTGTGAAAGCCTTTGGTCCCCCTCTCAAAATAATAGTTTCAAATACAAAAAATAAAATTAAAAAAAGATTATAACAGAAACCAGTTGTACTAAAATGCAGTTATCAACATATTTTTAGAATCTGTGATATCTGTGACTCATTACTAGCCCAGTAAATAATAAGATCTAGCAGTAAATCCTGTAGCTATCAAAATTGCAAAGTAGTGATGAACATATCACTATTGTAATAGATCTGGTTCTCTCTAATGTGATATAAAAATAGGTGTAATTTCTGTCAGTGGCCAGGTCACAGGTCCTTTAGTAACACAATTGTTTGTTGCCTGCATTCAGGGTTGAAGGAAATGCTGAATTGTAATTAAAAGATAGCAGACAGCCAGGTGTGGTGGCACACACTTGTAATCCCAGCTGCTTGGGAGGCTGAGGCAAGAGGACCACAAGTTCAAAGCCAGCCTCAACAACTTAGCGAGGCACTAAGCAACTCAGCAAGACCTTGTCTCTAAGATACAAAAAGAGTGCTGAGGATGTTGCTCAGTGGTTAAGCACCCCTGGATTCAATCCCTGGTATAAAAAAAAGCAGAAATAAGATGTATTTCTCCCCACCCAAGTTCATGAACCCTCTGAATTCTAGTAGACCCTTTAGAGGAACAGGGTCCTCAGTTAAAGATCCATGTAGACTTTCTGTTTTATCTTTTTGGAAATTTCATTTTATCCTAGTTCATTTGTTCTCCTATAACAAAATAGCACAGACTGGGTGGCTTACAAGTACTGGGAATTTATTTTTCACAGTTCAGAAATCCAAGACGTCCAGGCTTAAGGTGGCGGCAGATTCCTTGTCCAACAAGGGCCTGCTTCCTCATAGATGGTAACTTCTAGCTGTGTTCTCACATACTGGCAAGGGCGAGAAATCTCTCTGGAGTCTCTTTTATCAGGGCACTAATCCCATTTATGAGGGATCCACCCTCATGTCCTTATTACCTCCCAAATTTCCTACCTCATAATACCATCACCTTAAGGGTTAGGATTTCAACATATAAATTTGTGGAGGGCACTACAGTTTAATGTTGAATGTCTCCCAAAGGCCCATGCATTAAAGACTTGGGACTCAGGGTACCACTATTTAGGAGGTGGTAGAACATTTAGGAAGTAGGATCTAATAGGAGATCCTTAGGTCAACCTGGGCATGCTCCTGAAGGGGATTGCAGGACCAGGCTCTCTTCCTTTCTTCGTGCTTCCTGGCTTCTGATGTGAGTGGTTTTGCTCTTCCACATGCTCCCACCATGACATGTTGCCTCACCACAGGCTCAAAAGCAACAGAAAGAATCAATCATGGACTGGAACCTCTAAAACTGTGAGCCAAAATAAATCTTCTCACTTAATAATTTAATTATCTCAGGTATTTCACTATAGTAGGAACACTATAGCTAAGTAACACAAAGGGATATAGATATTTGAACCACAGCACCCTTTGTTTCAAGTCTCCTCATTGGAGATCTTCATTTCTAGGGACAGCGGTAGGGTTGGAGATTTGATTTTTGGAAATAGCCCTGACCCTGCCTTCCCGACTCTGTCATGTTAGAATCCATTTTGCTTGGATATCTCTTGTGGTGGGTAGTACTTTCCACCTCAGGTAGTATTCCTCTTCTGACTCTTGTCAGTTTGAGTGTCTGCTAAGTGTAGGGCTCTGTCCTGAGCCCTGCCCAGGAGAAGGAGAACCATAAAGAGAATGTTATCAATAATAATAACTCTTACTTGGGCTGGGGTTGTGGCTCAGCTGTAGAGCACTCACCTAGTGCTGGTGAGGCACTGGGTTTGATCCTCAGCACCACGTAAAAATAAAAAATAAAGGTATTATGTCTATCTACAACTAAAAATATATTTAAAAAATAATAACTCTTACTTACTAAATACTTTTTTATATGCCAGGCACCCTGTTGGCACTTCATCCATTCATTTGGCAAAGATGTGCTAATTGCCTGTTATGTACCAGGCACTGTTCTAGGAGCTGCAGGAAGCGCAATGAACAAGACAGACATACTTCTAACTGTCGTGAAGCTTACACTCTAGTGGGGAAGACAGATGGTACACAAAATAAATGAGAAAATGATATTAGTGTGCTGGACTAATATCTTTTATCTTTTCTTTAAGCACTCGCTTAAAGAAAAACAAAGCAGAGCAAGGGAATATCCAAAAAGTGGCTGTAATGTCAAATTAGTCGTCTGGGGCAGCTCTCACCGGGGAGGATGAACTTTGAGACTAGATCTGCAGAAAGCAAGATGCTGAGCCTTTGCAGCTATTTGGAGGAAGAGTCTTTCAGGCAGAAAGAATAGCTAGGCAAAGACCCTAAGGCCAGAATGTGCTTGGTGTGTATGAGAAATATTGAAGAGGCCGCTGGGGCAGGGGGTGGGGGGTAAGCGAGAGGGTAAGTGGTGGGAGACAAGGGCTGAGAGGAATTGGGAGGAGGAGTCCCCAATCATGCAAGGCCACTGCAGTGACTTGACCAGAGCAAGCCGGGGAGCTAGTGGAAGGATTGAGCAAAGTCTCCCAATGATGCTGTTAGGTGACAGTATCATTTCTCCTATTTACAAATGAGAGGACTACAGCTCAGAAAATTGAATGACTTGACAAGTAAGTGGCAAGGCTGAAACTTGACCAGAGGTCTCTCTGGAGGTTGCACAGCTCCTCCTCCCCTATTCCCAAGCTCAGAGGAGGATCTGAATGTTCTTTACTCACTTCTGCTGCTTCCAGACTGCTAATCATTTGTCATTTCCCAAGGACTATACACTGTTCTCTGTCCACCCTTGCTGTATGCACCAACCTCTGTGACTGGACTGTGAGTTCTTGACTTACTGAGCACCTGCTATGTGCTAGGTACTGTGTTTGATTCTGAGAATAAAATAATGAATAAAACAAGTCAGTGCCTTGCTCTCCTGGAGCTTTTAATCTAGTGCATGGGATGACGGGCAGGTAGGAAAATGAAAAAGAAAACTGTTATGGTTTGGATGTGAGGTGTTCCCCAAAAGCTCATGTGTGAGACAATGCAAGAAGGTTCAGAAGAGAAATGATTGGGTTGTGAGAGTCTTAATCCAATCAGTGAATCAATCACCTGATAGGGATTAACTGAGTGGTAACTGAAGTGGTAGGGTGTGGCTGGAGGAGGTGGGAATTGGGGCATGGCTTTGGGTATATATTTGTATCCAGCAAGTGGAGATCTCTCTCTGCTTTCTAATCATCATGTGAGCTGTTGCCTTTTGCCACACTCTTCTTCCATGATGTCCTGCCTCACCTTGAGCCCTGAGGAATGGAACCAGCCTTCTGTGGAATGAGACCTCTGAAACCATAAGCCCTCTAAGAAACTTTTCCTTCTCTATAATTGTTCTGGTGGATCTTTTAGTCACGACAGTGAAAAAAGCTGACTAAAACAAAAACAGTCTTTAGTAACAAGAGTCCTGCAGAGGAAACAGTTGCTACTTTATATAAGCTAGGTAGAGAAGACCTCTCTGAGGAGGTGATATTTAAATTGAAATCTGGATAATGAGAAGGAGCCATCCTGGAGGGAGAGCCTCCAGGCAGAGGGATAAATGTGAGGCTCAAAGGCAGGCACAAGTGTGGCCTGTTAGAGAAACAGGAGGCAGGGCAGAGCAGGAGAAGCATAGGAGGTGATGGGGAAGTGGCAGGAGATCAGGATGGAGACAAGGGGCTATACCCAGGAGGATCTTGTAGGTCATAAGCATATGGGAATCCACTGGAGTATTTCAAGCAGGGGAAGGAAGTGATCTTAAGATCACGGATTGGTGGGGGAGGGAAGGTAGAGAAAAGGGAAAAGATTTAAGAAATGTTCATAGAGAAAGTCAACTTGACAGACTGATAGATTAAATGTACGGGTGAGGGAAAGAGAAGAATCAAAGATGGCCTCTACATGGAGGCTTGAGCAACTGCATGGATAGTGCCTGAGTCCATTTGGGCTACTACAACAAAGTACCTAAGACTGTGTAACTTAAAAACAACATACATTTATTTCTTACAGTTTAGATGCTGAGAGGTCCAAGATCAAGGTGCCAGCAGATTCCATGTCTAGTGAGGGTTTGCTTTCTGCTTCATAGATGGTGCCTTCTTGCTGTATCCCCACATGGCAGAAAAGCCAAAAGAGTTAATCAGGCCTCTTTTATAAGGGCACTAATCCCATTCATGAGGGCAGAGCCTTCATGACCTAGTCACCTTTTAAGGCCCCACATCTTTTTTTTTTAATATTTTTTTGTTGTAGATAGACACAATATCTTTATTTTATTTATTCATTTTTATGTGGTGCTGAGGATCGAACCCAGTGCCTCATGCATATGAGGCAAGAGCTCTACCACTGAGCCACAACCCCAGCCCCTAAGGCCCCACATCTTAATACTATTCCATTGTGGATTAGGGGTTTTATTTTCAATTTTTTAAAGTTGTTGATGGACCTTTATTTTATCCATTTATTGATATACAGTGCTGAGAATTGAACCCAGTGCCTCACACATGCTAAGCAAGTGCCCTACCACTGAGCTACAACCCCAGCCTGTGAATTAGGTTTTAACATACAAATTTTGGTAGGACTCAAACGTTCACACCTTAATAGATGGTGAAGCCACTTATAGAACTGAGGAAGGCATTTGGGGAGTGAATTTGGAGGAAATATCAAGTTGTTTTGAACATGTTAGTTTGAGATACCTGCTAAACATCCACATAGTGATGTCAAATAGGTGGTTGGATTTATGAATGTGAAGTTCTGGAGGGTAGTTTAATCTGGAGATAAAGAATCACAAATATTGTCACCATGTGTACCTACCTGTGCCAAGCACTTCCTGGTATATAGTAGATGGTCTTTAAAATTTTGGTTGGGGGCTGTGGGTGTAGCCCAGTGGTAGAGTCTGTGGTTAGCAAGTGCAAGACCCTGGGTTCGATCCCCAGGCTATACACACAAACATTTTGGTTGGTTGGTTGAATGAATGGATTAAATATATTCTTAGGGGTTCACAATCAGACTAGCCTTGGTTCAAATTTAAATCCTGGTTGCTACTTACTAGTTTGACCTTGAAGAAGTCAGTAAACCATCCAGAGCCTCAATTTCCTCACCTGTAAGATGGAGATAGCAACAATACCTGTACTATAGGGTCAGTGTAAGAATTAAACAAGATAAAACACAAACCATATACATAATTGTACATAATACAATCTCTAATACATAGTAATTGTTCAGTAAATTGGTAGCTCTAATAATATTTAAAGCATAAGCCACGCCCCCAGAAAGTATGCCTTGGAGAGACACTCAGAGGGCAGCCCCAGGGGACAGGACAATGCAAAACCTGGCTATATGTGAGGGTAGTGGTTAGGAGTTGCCCTCTTAAGCCAGTCTGGATTCATAATCCTAGCTCAGCTACTTACTAGCATAGTTAACTCTCTGTGCCTTGGGTGCAGAGTGGGGAGTTAAAATTATTATTATTTAATCTCTAAAATAAGGATAATAATAGTTCTGCCGCATAGGGCTGTTGTGAAGGATTAAATGAGATAATCCATGAAAAAGGCTGAGAACAGTGCCTGGCTCATACTAAGGGTTCAATGCGTGTTAGAAACTGTTATCCACAGGTATGTAGGAGGGTGGGGGCTGCAAATAGGCTTCAGCTGTGCCCTTGACCTCCCTCAGAGAAGATGGTATTCAATCCTGCCAGGCAGCAGAGACTGTTTCAAAGAGCCCTTCTCTCCCCCACTTTCTCCTTCCCACTCCTCCCCTCCTGTGGCCTCCCAGTTTTTACAACTCTCTGAATAGCTCATGAGCTTTTCCCAGGGCTGGTGTGGAAAAGGCCAGCTTCTCCAGTCCAGGCTGCAAAAACTCAGCCTCCGTTCACAAGGGGGGAGGTGTTAGCCACAGGCTACAGGCAAGGGAATCCAGATCCCCAAGCTGCCTGAAGTGATCTAGGAGCAGAGAGAAATAACCAATAGAGATAGTCCCAGAGGGCCCACAGGCTTCTCTTTCATTCAAATGGTCCCTTTGTTGCTAAGAAGCAAACCTACCCCATCCCCGCTGGCACCAGCCTGCCCATTGTTTTCCTCAAAGACCATCCCAAACCCAGAGCTGGGGCTACCTCTCCCTTACAGGGGTGGCAGCCCGAAGGTACCACTGCAGTCAGAGTGTCATATAACCAAAGTTTCCACAGTGAAATGTTCTACAACAGAGCCCAGGACCAAGTGTGATGAGAAGGCCCATAAAAGGCCCAAAGGAGGACACTGAAAGTGTTACTCTGTGTCTTCCCTGGGCCTGGTTACCTGTGGTGATGATTTCTCTGAGGCCCTGGCATCTGAGAAACAGACACAAAGCTAGAGTCTGATCCCAGCCACATTTGAGAGAAGAGGTGGACCTTGGATTTGTTCCACCAGTGAAAAAGCATAAAATATCCCACTGGAAAGATAGAACATAGAGGTTGCTTACATAGATGGTCCTTCAGGTGAAGAGAAATGGGTGGGTCTGCAGTGGGGAATGACTGGAGGAATCATTTCTTCCAACAAGAGGGGTCTCTTTGATATTCTTGCAGCTTTGGCTCTAACTCTGGTCAGGAGACTGTCAACTTCTGACAGAACAAACCTCCCCCTTCTGTCAGGTATCTCCTGGGTTGATCGTCTCCTTAGTGCTCACCTTCCACTCAGCTGAGAAAGAGAAAGGAAGATTTCCCAGCCCTATCTTCACCCACACCTTCTTATCTCTACAACTCTCTCTCAGAGGGTTGCCGACTGCTCAACGATTCCCTGTTGCTTGAGGACAAAGTTCAAATACCCTGAGGATTCTCACTAAAAAGGACTTTTTAAAACTAGAAAGGGCTTTGTATTCTCTTGTTTCTACAAACAATGAAATGAGACCCAGAGAGGAGAAGTGTCCTGCCCAAGACCACACAGCAAGTTATCGGCAAGGCTAGGCCCGAGAACTCAGGCTCCCGACTCCCAAAATATTGTTCTTTTCACCACACTACTCTGCTTTCACCAACCTCTTTTGTCTCTTGCTGTGTATAAATCACCCCAAGCCTTAGTGGCTTAAGACATGAGCAATCATATTAGTACTTCTCATGGTTTCTGTGGGCCAGGAATTTGGGAAGGGCTCAGCTGAGAACTTCAGGTTCAGGGTCCTCATGAGATGGTAGTCAGAGGGTGATTGGGACTGAAACACCATGGGTTAGAACAGCTTGGGACAGGACAGGCATCTGGCACTTCAAGTGGTCTCTGAGATTCATCATGTGATCTCCCCATGTGAGTTACATTGGGCTTCCTCACAGTACAGTGGCTCAAGGCTTCAGGAGCAAGTGTTCCAGCAAGCAAAATGAAAGCTAAATCCCTTTTTATGACCTTGCCTCAGAAGTCGCCTAGCTTCACTTCTGTCTTGTTATAAGCCTGTCCAGCTTCAGGGCGAAGGAGCATAGACTGTGTGTCTCAGTGGGGGAGCATCAAAGTCAAATCATAATGGGCACATGTGGGATGGGAGATATTGTCATGATCATTGTGGGAAAATACTCCCTGCCATACCATCTTACTTCCCTCACGTGAGAGGATCTCTGTTCCCTCACATGATCCTTCAGTCAGCCTTCTGCTTTCTTGCTTTAGAAGTTTGCAACTGGAAGCCTAATGAGTGCCCTTCTCTCTTCTCCAGTGCCTTTAGGCACCAGTTGGAGTCCCACCTCTTTATTAAAGTCTTCCTAAAGACTCCTGTGAGCATCACAAGCAGCAGTTTTGCCTCATTCAAAGCATATATACACCTGCATATTTAATAGGCCAAAGGCTTGCTCTGCTGGGTCAAGACCAGTTTGACCAATGGGTAGGTGTCCACACATGAGTCCTAACATCTGACCACCTGAAGCTGCAGATTCTGTTGGCTGAAATGCTCCTCTCATTCTTTCAGGATCATAAAGCCTCAGGCTAACATGGTGTTTGTCCACAAAGGGCAAGACAGAGCTGT
>PVHX01017600.1:0-39514 GCA_004024805.1 Geosciurus inauris | reverse complement strand
AATCTTTCTCAAATTATTCCATTGAAATTGAAATTGAAAGGGAAAAAACACTTGCAAATACATTTTATGAAGTCAGTATAACCCTGACACCCAAACTAGACAAAAACGCATCAAGAAAAGACAATTACAGGCTGATATCCCTAATGAACATAGATGCAAAAATATTTAATAAAGTATTAGCAAATCACTTTCAAAAACACATCAAGGAGATAATACACCATGACCAAGTGGGTTTCATCTCAGGGATACAATGTACTTTGACATACACAAATTAATAAATCTAATTCACCTCTTAAATAGAATTAAGGACAAGAACCACATGATTATCTCAATAGATGCAGAAAAGGCCTTTGGCAAAATTCAATACCCATTCATGTTTAAAACACTGGAGAAGCTAGGAATAGAAGGAACTTACCTCAACATTATAGAGATTGTATATGACAAACCCAAAGCCAACATCATACTGATTAGAGAAAAACTGAAAAAATTTCCTTTAAAATCAGGAAGAAGATAAGGATTTACAGTCTCACCACTTCTATTTAATATGGATCTCCAATTCTAGTTAGAGCATTTGGGCAAGAGAAGGAAATTAAAAGAATATAAATAGGAAAAGAGGAAGTGACACTATCTGTTTTTTATGACATGATCCTTTATCTAGAAGACCCACAACACTCCAGCAGGTACTCTAAAGCTGAAAAAGGAATTCAGCAAAGTAGTAGTATTAGGTCGACATCCATAAATCCATATTTTCCTATAATCCAACTCTGGTCTATATTCTGACAAGGAAGGCAACAACGAACAAAACAAAACCCCCAACAAATAAAACAATTAATAAATGGGCAAAAGAACAGAATTTTCTCAAAAGAAGAAACAGATGGCCAACAAATACATGAACTAATGATCAATATCTCTAGCAATCAGCGAAATGCAAATCAAAACTACACTAACATTTTATCTCAGTCTATTCAGTATGGCAATTATCAAAAACAAAAATAATAATAAATACTGGAGAGGATGTGGGAAAATAGTATACTCAGACATTGTTGGTTCAGCTGCAAAACAGTACAACTCCTTTGGAAAGCAATATGGAGATTCCTCAAAACACTTGGAATGGAACCATCATATGACTATCCCATTCTTGACATTTGTTACAAAGAAATAAATTAGTATAATCTAGTCACAGCCACTTTAATGTTTATAGCAGCACAATTCACAATAACCAAATTATGGAATCAGACCGGATGCCCATCAGTAGAAGAATGGATTAAGAAAATGTGGCACATATACACAATGGAGTATTGTTCAGTCCTAAAGAAGAATTAAATTATGGAATTTGCCAGTAAATGAATGAAAATGGAGAACATCATGCTAAGTGTGGTAAGACATGCTCAGAAAAACAAGGAAAAACAAGGAAAAACATGTTTTCTCTCATACATGGAAGCTGGAGTGAAATAAGTTACTTTATGTCATAAAGACACAGGGACGATCAGTGAATTAGAAAGAGGAAATCAAGAGGAAGGGAGGAAGGTTGAGAAAGGGGAAGAAATGCAGAATGAATTTAACAAAACCACATTATGTGCTCACATAAATTTCACCCTTTAGTGTGTGTAAAAACACCAATCAAGAATAATTAATGGATGAGCAAAGGGAAGATCAGTGGAGCTCAGGAAAGATGGGATAAAGGAAGGAGGGGGGTTATGAACAGGAACTGAAATGAACTAAATCAAATTCCATGATTTTGTCAGGATGAATGCAGATACACTGGAGGACATCAAGTTAAATGAAATAAGAAAAATAAACAGATAAAAAGAAATAAGACAGATAAAAAGATAAGGAAGACTTATCTAAAGAATGTGATAGGAAAGAAATGGAGAGGAGAAGTTGGCCACTTTTCTTATGTTCAGTCTTTTGGAGAGGATCTAAACAGAGTGACCCTGGTTGTAAAGTAAAGGAACTTACTCATAAATCATCTGGGGAAACTGCCTGCTCAGTGAGCATGCAACCTATCCTATCTATTTTCCCCACTTGTAGGCATGGTGTGGCCCTCCATTGTATCTCCACTCATCTCCACTGAGGAGTGAGTAAGTAATAAATTACCCAAAACCTGTCCTTTGAGTCCTTCCAGTTCTTTCTTTGGGATCTGTAAACAGTAGGTCCTCTTTATTTTGCACATGTGAAAAGTGATGAACAGAGAAAGATTTGGATTTTAAATGTCCCCCAAAGGCCCATATATGTGGTGAAGGTTTGACCACCAGTCTTGGCACTTTCGAAGGTGGACTTTTAGCAGGTACAGCCTAGTAGTGGAAGTATGTCAGTCACAGGGGTGAGCCCTTGAGGGGGATTTGGGACCACAGACCTTTCCTATTTTTCTCTTTGCTCTATGGCCACCCTGAGGTAAGTAGTTTCCTCCACTGCAGGCTCCTGCCATGATGTATGCCTTGCCACAAGCCCCAAGGCAACAAAGACAAGCAACCTTGGGGTGAAACCTCTCCAATCATGAGCCATAATAAACCTTTCTTCTTTTCACGTTAATTATCTCAGATATTTTGTCACCAAAATGGAAGCCTGACAAGGGAGGATTAGTGGCATCCATTAATTTCACTTTAAACAATGATAAACCAGAGGATAAAACTTAGAACTTCTGTTTCTACAAAGAATGAAATAGAGTTCACAGAAGGCCAGTGCTCCTACCAGGTAAAAGAAAGATTTGAAAATTATAAAAAACTATTTGAAGACAATGGACATTTGTAGACACAACATGGACTAAATATGGTAAAAATCCAAAGACTACAGATCATTTCAGCATGTACCTAAGCTGCCAGGCAAATTTGGGATTACGTGGAGTTGGACCAATAAAATCGGAGACTTGGAGGCCTCTGATACATGGCAGATTTTCTCCTGAAATATGTGTCCAATTTGGAAGCTGTGAAGGGCAGAAAGCCAAAAAAACTATATCAAACACCTTGAAAGGCACACTGGATATTCCCTTATTCACTTAGGTGCTGAGCAAACAGATCATCCCATCTCTCCATTGAAATCCCTGATAAACTGTGTCACAGGCACAGAGACAAATCAGAGGATGACTGACCTCTTCAAATGCAACCAAGATGTCTTCCAGCTCACCCCTAGGTTGCATTTAATTGTTTTGGTAATCAGCAATATCTCCACTGTCAAGTATGTGAATCTTTTTAGATATCAGAAAAGATGCCTTAAATTTCATATAAAATTTATAGTATTCAATCAATAATTGCATGGTGTATGTAACTAGGGAGAGGGAGGAAACTAGAGAGAGGGAGGAAAGGAAGGAAAGAGGAAATATTTGGAAATGATATTAAACATGTTAAATTTTATGTGTTATACATGTTCAAATAAATAATCACAAATCCCACCATTACGTATAATTATAATGCAGCAATAAAAATACAGAACAAATTACATGGTATGTAAAGAGGAGGGATAACATGACAAATTGACAGAATGAAAAATTAAGATCAGATGGGTAGAAGCAACAATTATAAAGATACTGGAGTTGGCAGATAAAGACTTTAACCATGATCAAGGTATTTTTGGGGGAAAAAAGAGGGAAGAGGAGAATAAATAGGAAAAAGAAGAACAATTTTAGCAGAGATTGTGAGTATGTAAAAAGCTTCAAAGGAACTTTTACCAATTGAAAATAAAATATAAAAACAATTGAATAAAACAGTTTAAAACAAGTTTGGCAGAAAAAATTAGTGACTTTGAACAAAAGACTATAGAAAATTCCAGAACTAAGTGCAGAATGAAAGATATTAATATAATGAAACACAGCATAAAAGCTAATTGGGACATGATAAAATGGGCTATCATACAAAATCAGAGTATTAGAAGAAAGGAGAAAGGGAGCAGGAGAAGGCAGAGGAGGAGAAAAGAAAAGGTGAAGGAAGTGAAAGAGAGGGGAAAGAGGAGAATCGTGCATGTAGGAAGAGGAGGAAAAAAAAAAAAAGAGCAGCTGAAGTAATACTTGAGAGTGTTCAGGGAGGTTAAAGTACATCTCTGAGTCTCACCTGAACAGACAACTTCAACAGTCCTACTGTGGTTGCAACTGCCTCCAGAACAGGGCACTCTGGGGCAGAACCAGAGCTCAGGCCCCTGTCCCTCACACTAGAACGCTATAGCCTTTAGCTGTTTTTGACATATTGCCTTATAAGGAAACTGCTGTACCACATTCCAGCTCTGCATAGACTACCTGGGCTGTGTGGAATGTGAAGTTTACATCAGACACAAGAGTCCATTCTCCTCCAGAATTCACTTCCATGAGAGCTGAGCCGGGTCCACCTGCTTCAATCAGGCGCACAAATCTTAAGGGAGAAATATATGAACACAATGAATGTTCCTGACTGTGTCCTGAATTTGGATTTGATGTGTCACAGGCAATGGTATGAAAGACTTTTCTTTTCCAGATATGGGGTATATGAAATAGTTTGACATTGTTAGAACGGGACTCCCATGAGGTAGTTTCTGGAGTCAAATTTTAGAGCAATTTGAAGAGTCAGTTTACAGTGGCTGTATTCAAGGCATGAAAAGTTAAATGAATTAGTTTCCTTGAATCATTCCTTTATGTACTAAAAGGTTCTCTATCTATAATCCATTTATCTGTCTACCTGCCAATGTATTTATTATGCTACATATCATATATTTACCTATATTCCTACTTTTATAAGTTCTATATTTGTCCACTGAATATGAATTCTATAGGACTAGGTTTTATCATTTTATCCTTAGATACTTTCAGCTCCTGGACAGTAATACCAACTAAGTTAATATTTGCTAATGACTGTAAAAGTACTCATTTTTTTACCAGAATCTCACAATTTTTCATTACTTACATTTAAACATGAGAAAACACATACTAAGTAATATGAGGCTGACAAAGAAACCAGGTTTTATGATGAAAATAATCAAGATTTTTTCCATTATAGAATATAGAAAGAATATTTCAAAGCTGGATCAGAAGTGATTAAAGTATTCAAGGATGTTCACTGGCTTTTTTTTTTGTTTGTTTTGTTTTGTTTGAGGGATTATTTTGTTAATGATCAGTAGAATTTGAAGAAACCATGAGACATCTATCTATAGAAGATGGTCATGAAGGGATTTTAAGTATGGGTTCAGAACTTTGGGAAGTCATCTTGGCTGCAGATATGGACATGTTATTGGGAAGTCATCTTGGCTGCAGATATGGACATGTTATTGAAAAATATTTGTTATGAAAAAGTACAGCAAGGACCACCTTTCTCAAGAGAAAAACATGATCATTAATGTTTCCTTTACAAAGTGAAAAATAAAATGGGAAGAACAGCAAAAGCATTAAGCAACTTCCTTAAAATTGCTTCTTCAGACATTCTAATTAGTTGTGCTCCTATTTCTTACTGATGCTGATGTATTACAGTGAAGTCTGGATTCATGAAGTGTTTCCTCAAGATCATTTCAATTTAGATCACATTAGGATGCATAATTATTTGAAAAAAAATTTCCAACTGAAATGACTAGTCTTTAGGGTATTATATAGCTTTAAAGAGCATAAGAAATGCAGTGGTATAAAACCGACCATCAATACTGTTGGCCAGGGTCACATACAATAGTGATTATTCTCTGTACCTCCAGCCAGTCAAGAAACCCTGAAAGTCTATAGGCTCTGTCTGTGGATACCACCAAGTCTTCTCCCTGGTGCACTATGGTTTCCCTTCAGTTCCACCTCCACGTTAGGGGTTACTCCAGCACCACTGGCAAGGGCCACAATTGTGTATGACTGAATCACAGTGTCTGGTTTGATTTGATATTCAAATTTGTCTTCAGTATCATTATTTCTTTTTTGTTGTTAATAGTTCATTACTTGCTCCCCAAAAGATTCATGGAATGGACTGATTCAGACATCTTTGCTAGTCTACCTGAGAGAATCCACTGGAATATCTCATTATGATCCATTCTAGTTAGACTATTAATGGTATCTGTATCTCAGTCGCTGTTTTCCAGTATGTTATACAATTCTTTAATGAACGTTTATATAATTACCACTGATGAAATTGGAGGCATTTCTGATAAAGAAATAGATCATCCACTTCAGCACTCAGCTTCAGAGTTCTACTCTTCACACATCAATGAGACCTAATCCTCCTAAAGTCTGATTAGGTCATGAAAAGAGTAAAATTCATTCACTGAACATTCTTAGAGCTTTGGGTGAGTATAAGACTGCTGTGGAAAGAGATCCTGATTGAACTAAGCAGCAGCATCAGTGAAAACTGATCATTCTTTTCTCATCTTTAAACAAATCATTAAGTACTTATGGATAATTTATTATGTTCTAGCATCATGTTGTGAAATGTCATTCATCCAGAAGCCATGGAACAGAAGTTTGGAATAATATATGACTTAGAAATCTCAGTCTTCTATCAACTCTACATACACAGGTGATCTCACCTGTAGTTCTCAGGGACTGATGGACTCTTGCACATAATGAGATGTAAACAGCACACAGTCACAGTGTGGCTCAGATGCAGGTGTGGACTGTTCTACAAACCAAGATCACCTGATTCTAAAAGACAGTTATTACCATGGTCTACCCAGGCCTTCAATTAAAAAGGTTTTCCTTATATTACAATGGTTTAAACACAGTACATTGTTTTAATTTCAAAAGTACACATTCTTTTTGTAATATTTCAGTAGGTAGGAATCTGGAGTTGTAAATTTTCCATTTTCTTTTCCATTTCCACATGGCTTATGTAAAAATACCACCAATTTAGTGAGCTGCCCTCCTCACACTTGTTTTTCTAATGCAAGAATATATTCATGCATAGAAGTGAGGTGCCATACTGTATGTATTGCTCAGTCTGCACAATCTACAATCATAAATAAGCAGACTTCAAAATATTATGATTGGTTCATCTAGATCTCTATAATTTGGATACAAAATGATAAAATATATGTTCAGAATAGCCCACCTTGAATACTGAGGAGTGGAATATGTCATAGCTTGAGCATGATTTAAAGGCCTCCAGTGGTGTGCATTTACCTATAATACCTGTAATGGCCATTTCCCATGGTTTACTGAAGCAATTGGCATACATTTTCTCCCCTATGATTTGTAAACAGCACTCATATTGGAAGTTAGTGCTTGGAGTTTTGAAACGTATAGTAAGCCTACTGCCTGAGGCTTTTAATGAGATATGGGCATTAAACAAAATATCTGATGCTGGGTCTCTCAGTGTTAATTTTCACTACAAATGATAGGCACTCAACTCAAAGTGGTTTGATGAGTAAAACTGTGGAGATCAAAAAACAGATGAGATTCTAAAGAGAAAGCATGAAGAATGAGGACCTGGTAATTCTAGAACATTCCTTTCACATTTCCTTCCCAATTTCTGATTGTTTCCATTTAGTTTTGCTCTTCAGACATGCCCTTCCCACATGGCTGAGACTGTGGGACACCAGCATGTATCTTTGATCCACAAGAGTATGGTAAACACAGGGCAGTGACTCCTACCGAACCCTCCTGAGTTATGCGAGGGGTGATTACTAATCCATCAGGGATAGTGCATTAGTATGAATGAACACATCATCAGCACAATTGATCAAGAGTGATGGTGCACCAAAGGAGGAGATGTTTAGCAGAAAATCGGGATGAATCTGCTAACTTTATGAGAATAAATCTAACAGAAAATATGTAGGACCTTTGTAAAAGCAACCAAACTATTTTTGAAGGTTTTAAAGATCTTACTTTTTAAGTGGAAACATAAATAATTTTTATGCTTTTTTCTTTAGTGAATGCAAATATTTGGCAGAATATAGTGCAACATCTAAATTGTTACTAATTTGATGTTTTTTTAAGGATTTTTGAAGTTCATAAATAAAAATAAATGTGAATATAGGAAAGAAATTTGTGAAATAGAAACTGGTATTAAAATATTCATGAGATTTAAAAAATATTAAAAGAACCAATTTCTTATGAAAGTTCAATGCAGTAGAATATGAATACATACAAAAGACAATGATATGTTTTGGAAGTTAGTATTTAAAAGGTAACACCTTAAGTAATTAGGACATATATATTGCTATATTGTTGAAAATTTAAGTATTATTTATAAAAATAATAGTATTTGACTACTGCTTTTTATTATGCCCTAAAATAAACTTCTCAGTGGTTAAATAAGCATATGTAAAAGTCATTCATAATGCATAGAGACAAAATACATACATGCATGTATATATCCAATAATGTCCAAGTGTATTGTAAAGAAGACACATTTGAGCACTTTCCTACTAACCTAAAAATTTCAGCCTGTCATGAAAATGGTTTCACATTTTCATATTGACTAAAGTCCTTCATTTCTGGGATATAACAGAAATCTTTTCATTGATCATTGATTTGGTAAGGATATTTTTAAAATTTGACTTAAAAATGGAATTTGATGTCTTACATGAAGGATAAACATTGTAATTAAAACTGTCAGTGAGGTTAGTGTGTTAGTGACTCTTTGTCACAGAGACACATGAGGTAATCAGCTTATAAAGAGAAAAATTTAATTTCATTCACAATTTTAGAAGTTACAGTTAGTATTTGGTTGGTTTAATTTTGGGGGGTGACATATAATAGAACAACAAGGTCCAGCAAATTGCTCACCTCAAGTCTGGGAAGAGAGTTATGAGGAGGCCAGGGTTCTATAATCTCCATCAAGAGCAGGCCTATTATGACTCAGTGACTACTCACCATTCCCCAACTCCTAAGGGGTCTATCACCTCCCAATAGAATCATGTTGGATATTAAACATTTACTGTGGGCTTTTGAGGACAATTTTAAGATCCAGACTATAGCAGACATTGCCTGATTTCAAAGGTCTAGCGAGAGAGGAACAATTGTTGCAATGGCCACTGTGTTTAGAATTAATATATTTAATATACTTCTACAGAAATACCATAGGACCAAGAGAGCAAAAATCAAAAGTAAAGAAAACCATGAATTTTAAAATCTGTATTGTGTATTGTAGAGAACTGTACTTAGGGTTTTGTATCATAAAATTGGAAGAAAAAGAGACATGTCAGTGCTTCAGTCAAAGAAGAACAAACCAAGCCCAGACCATGCAAAATATAATTCTTTTTTTTTTTTGGTATTGGGGGTTGAACTCAGGGGCACTCAACTACTGAGCCATATCCCCAGCCTTATATTGTGTTTTATGTAGAGACAGGGTCTCACTGAGTTGCTTAGCACCTCGCCATTGCTGAGGCTGGCTTTGAACTTGTGATTCTCCTGTCTTATCCTCCCTAAGTGCTGGGATTACAGGCTTGAGCCACCACGCCCGGCTTGCAAAATATAATTCTTAGTAGCCTATGAGACTTGGAATATTGGACCTATAAATGACTTAAGATATGTGTTTGACACAAGACAGCAAAAGACATCTTTGGTGGCTACTCTTGCAATGACAGATAGGTGGTTGGTGCACAGTTAATATTTGAGTGTTGTTTTATTTCTTAGCAAAGAAAATAGTGTATTCCTTTGATTTTGTAGCATAAAACCACTCTCAGTTTCACTTCTACTTCCTAGAAACATCTTTTAGTGTCTTACATATTCAATATCTGAAATATATTCTGATGACTTCTTCCAGTGCTAAGATTAAAGATCATTAACCTGTAAATAATATTTAGCATTTTAAAGCACTATTTCCTTATATTTTGGCAGAGATGGTGGACCAGGGTCACGTCAGTGATTTGTACAGAGTTATAAATTTAGAGAATATGGTTGGCATCCTGATCTGTCCTCTCATGTCTTTATTTTATTCTTCCCAATGACAGCTTCACATGCCAGGTGACAGCACATTTCCTTCTCCCTTGGCTGAATGTAAGATATATGTTGCATGTCGATCTCCTGGAACACCCTTTCTACTCTCCTCTTGGACAGTTGTCCTCCATTTATCATATAAACTCACTTACAAGAGAGATACCAACCTGAATGATAGGAGAATCTCAGGGTCAAGACTAGAAAATTGCTCCTTTGTACCTGTGCTTGAGCCTGGGAGATCCTCAATTCTCCATGTTTCTGCTCTGTTCAGGGCTCTTTTTGCCACATAAAATATATCTTCTTATTCCCTCTCATGATTAGAGCTTTAGGTCTCAATTTTATCCAGGAAAACCAAAGAGTTAGGATGACAAGGTTGGTTTTCAGAAAGATTGTACTTACATTTTTTTCTCTATGTCCAGGTTTGCCTTCTTTATCATGCCTATAGCTGTGACTCAATCTGCATTCAACCAACTCTTAGGGCTTATGGTAATATCCTCACCTCTATCTATCTGTCTCTTTGTGCATCGCTCCAGGCTTTTTTTTGGGGACAGAGCACTGTGTTGTTAGAGATACAGGGGATGTCTCTATTAGATGTGGTATTTAGCTACTTCTAGATCCACAAAGATTGAAGTATGTTCCTGGAAGACAAAGCTTGCTTTTTATCTTTGAAAGCAGAGGTGGCTGTATGAACTTCTAATCAAGAGAAAAAAGGGTGAGAAAGAGTTGTCACCAGATGCTGAGAAATAGCCAGGATAGCCTCTGATAAGGACATGTTGAAAATGGGGGAGAAAGGAAGGCTTCAAAGAGGTATATGTAAACTTTCTGCTCAGGTCCATTATTTATGTTGGAGATGGATATTTGAAGGCAATATTGAGAGTCCAGCTACTGTTGTTTTATTCAAATTTCAAATAACTTTTAGATTTCTCTATGATGCGAGAAGCTTGGTAGTTGTTGAGAATATAAATCACAAGAAAACAATGATGTTAGCTTTGATATTCCTTATTTCTTGTGGAAAGAAACAGAAGCAAACCATTTCAAGTCATTTGAAAAGTTCATGAAGGACCTGAGTGGACAAAGAGAAATTGCCCCTACAGAGGACTACTTATTTATATGGACCAATCTAACTAAAGGCAAAATGAAGATTTCAGTCATATACATTTCTGTTTCATCTCTTTCTATACAGATGCACTTTGACCTTAGGCAAGATTCTTAATGAAGTCTCATCAATGGGACCCTTCTTTCAACATTTTGATCTTCTTAGTACCTCAAACTTGAGTCACTCTCTTTTTTTGTTTGTTTTTTAGTTGTTGATGGACCTTTATTGGTATTTAATTGAATGTGGTGCTGAGAATTGAACACAGTGCCTCACATGTGCTAGGCAAGCACTCTTCTACTGAGCCACAACCCCAGTCTTTGAGTCACTCTTATAATTTATTCTCCTCTTTTCCTAGGATTGCCATGCAAATTTCACATATATATGCACAGGGAACTCTCAAATTACAAGTGGGTCTTCAGTGCTACTTAGAGAATCCTTAAGTACTTTCATCAGCTCTCATTGCCAAACTCTGGAACTATGAGCCTCTTTTGTCGAAAGTCCACTTGTCTCCATCTCATTCTTATCAAATAACCCCAAAGGCATTGCTACCACTGAATGCAACAGGTGGAAACTGTCATCTCCCACCAGAATACATGCATAATGACATTTTATTGAAACCAGCATTGACTTGCAAACACATAGCTGACTGTCCTTTCCAATTTGAGTTTATAAAGAAGTTGTGTTAAAAATAAATGAAGAGATTTTATGACAGTAAAGATGAAGGGAGAATCCCCAACTCAGAGCTTTCCATTACTCTAAATGACTGTTCTTTCATCCCTCTCACAAAAAGCTATGTATTCTTTTCTCTGAATTTGCAAGAGACTTGTGACTTTGCAGAATTCCATGAAATTCCTCTGTTATGTGTTTTTAATGATAGCTTCTGTTCCCATATACGTACCAGCATAGTGCAAAACAGTGTCTCAGGCTACACACATGCAAACACGTCAACTGAGGAAGGTACGACCTCATTCTAGTCCTTTCTTCTGACAAGCTCACTGTCTTTAAGTAGATGTATATGTTTTGCACATGTTTTTGATTATAATAAACTTATAAGAACAAAGTTATAAAGATTATAAAGTTAATTTTAATTGATATGATATTAAAATAAATTATCTTTTTAAGACAGACAACTGGAGAAAGAAAAACTAGTTGAAACTCACAAGAGGGAAGTAAGTGAAGCTCATCAAAATCACCAACTGAGCAGTGTTGGTCTGCAAATAGACCTCTGAGTCCTTTCTAGCCCATTTACCTCCTATATACTCAGATATCACAAACCTTCTAATCTTCATTCTCCCCGACACTGGAAAATACAATGACAGTACCTGAGCAGAAGACTCCTACATCTTCCTGCAACAGCAGTTCTGCTGTTCTTCAAAAATAGCAATGTTTGAAAAATCCCTAGTGGAACTGATCAAGTAAAAAATAGAAAAGGCACAAATTAAAAGTATCATGAATGAAGGAGAGGATATCACTCCATTTTAAACAATTACCAAGAGGATGATAAGAGAATTCTGTAATCCAGTTCATGCTAATTTATTAGACAACTTATATAAATTAATATATTTCTAGAAAAATATGATTTTTCAAAACTGGGACAAGAAAGAATAAAAAGTATCACTACCAAAGAGGTGGAAGACCTTTTTAGTGATTATATCCCCATAGACACATCAATTTAATTAGATATTCATGCACCAAACTACTTTCACAAGAGTTAAGGAAGCCAGGCAGGAGAATATATTGCTTGTTTGCAGTATAATAAGAAAACATGCATTGCACATGGCGGGAAGGAAAAAGTTACTCATGTCCCCTCTCTCTTCAATCAAGTAATGCAGCCTAGAGAGAGATGCTTCTTACATAAGAATAGAGAAGTAATGAAGGCTGAACCTTAGACTTCAAGACCAAGCATGCCGTGATGAACTCCAGTTCCTGGCCACACCCCAAGTGGCCTGCATTGCAGGAACTTTTTCTTGAATGGCCTTAGCCAACAGTGTTCACCACTCCTTTCCTCTGGGACTCCACCCTCAGGGAAGGCTCCACCCTCTGAGAAGCAGGGCAGAAAAGCTAGCAAAGGACTTGATTTGGAGTTCAATTCTAGGTCCACTATTGTGACAGACAGCACCCGGAAGGACCCAAGGGTCCCTATTCTCAGGCCAGAGCTCACATGTAGATCTTCCAGACATAGCAGAACTCAGGGTATCCTCTCAACTACATTTCAACATTTCCCCCTTCACCTCCTCACCCCTAAATAGTATATCGATCCTTATCTATGTATATTTGATTTTTTGTAGATTTCACATATTGGAAAGATCATGCATTACTTTTCTTGCCCTATTTGGCTTATTTCATTTAGCATAATGTCCTTGGGACTCATCCTTCTTGTGACAACTGACAGTATCTCATCCTTTTTTGGGACTGAATAACATAAGAAGGAATAAAATATTGACACATGCAATGACATAGTTAATCTTAGAAAAGAAATCTTGTTCAGGAACAAATGCTAAATGTACATACTGTTTAGTTCTATTTATATGAAATTTTACAATAGACAAAGTCATTGTATAATTACATAAGTCTAATGAGTGATATGTTGGATATTGGGGCTAACAATGAGGGGAATTAGCTGCAAAATGGAATGAAGAAAATTTTTGATAATAGAAATGTTCTGTGACTTCATTGTAATACTTACAATGTGTCAATTCTAGTTAAAATGAATGCTTAAAATGGACCTAATATACTATTTTGAAATTATACCTAATAAAATTGATTTGTAAAATTAATAAGTTATATGCACACAAAGCAATACAATTTACAATGGCATCATAATCTTCAAGCACATAGAAATAATCAAGGGGAAAACATGCAAGACAATCATTATTGAGGGAAATTAAGAAAACGAAAAACAGGAGACGTATATAATCGTGAATTGAAAGATTCAGAGTTGCTAAGCTGTTAAAGTTATCCCCAGACAGATATGGTAAAATAGTTAATGGATTATTGAACACAGTCCCAATAAAAAGTCACATTTCTGTTTTTTGTTTGTTTTGTTTTGGTACTGGGGATTTGAACCCAGGGGCACTTAACAACTGAGCCACACCCTCAGCACTTTTGTATATTTTATTTTGAGACAGAGTCTTGCTAAGTTGCTCAGGACATAGCTGAGTTGCTGAGGCTGGCTTTGAACTCGCAATCCTGCGGCCTCAGCCTCCCATCACTGGGATTGCAGGCATGCGCCACTGCAACTGGCGAAAAGTTATATTTTTGGCGAGAAAATTATCTAACTTATTCTAAAGTTCCTTTGAAAAGGCCAAGAATATCCAAGCATTTCTAATAATCAGGAACAAAATTAGATAATTTATGTTATGAGACAAACATTTAATTTTTATAAAGTTACAGTGACTAAGATGAAATGGTTTTGGTGCAAGAAGAGATATATAATGTTATCACACAGAATACAGAGCATTGGAACCTGACCACAGGAGAAGAAATATCTAATTTATTACTTAGGCTTCATTGCATTTCATACAAGGGAAAAATAATCTTTTAATTTAAGGGCAATTGTAAGTTATGGAGATAAAATTTAGAGGTCCACAAACAATTATCAATCTAATATGGATTGTAACTACAAATATGAAAAATAAAATAAATTATTTTTGAAAATAAAGTAAAATAAAATATTTTCATGGCTTCATATTTGTGAGTATTTTATAAATAGTTTATATAAATGTCTAACTGTGGTGGATAAGAGCAATATCAGATAATAATATGGATAACAGCATCTTTTCATCAAAAGATATCATTAAGGAAAGCAAAACTCCCATATGCTGGCAGAAAAATTCATAATACATATGTCTGACAACTAATGCAAGACTTTAGATTGTATTTTAGACATAAAGATTCCTGTAAATTTGTAAGGAAAAGAGCTCAGTAGAAAATAAGGCCAAAGTGCACAAAGTTGCTGTTGTGTGTGATGGATAAGTCTAGAGACAGACTATGCATCATGACTTTAGTTAATAACATTGTATTGTGTACTGAAATTTGCTAACAGAGTAGATTTTAGGAGTTGTTACTATATAGACAACAGAGGCACACATAGGATTTAACAATGTGAGGAGATGTAGGAGTTAATTTGATGCAGGTTGCTCAAGTGTAGCAGTCATTTCACTATGTGCACATGTATAAAAGCATCCTGTTGTATTCCTTAAACATATACAAAACCAACACCAAAAATACACCAAAATAAAACTGCTCATGAGGCGCCTGGGCCCCCAGCCCTCCGGCCTCAGGACGGGACGCGACGGGGGCAGGAAGGGGCGCCCGCGGCGGGCGGGATCTTGCGAGGCGCGTGAAGCCTCGCTGGCGCCTGGTCCGGGACCCAGACGCTGGCAGGCGCGGAGTTTCTCACGACGGGCCGACCCCGCCTCTGCTGACAGCATTTCAGAAAGCATCAACTTTTCTTGATGGATCCATTCATCAAATGAAATATGCGTGTACTATTTTTAAAAGCTTTTTATTTCATCATAGAAAAGTTTACCCCCCCAATTGAAAATGAGGACATTTGAGAGGGTGATTTGAGAAAGTGTCTTGTCAAATCAGTGAACCAAAGGATAAGGATTGAATAAATTAATCTAAAACACTATTTTTTAAACCAGAAGGATCTCATCTTGAGAGAAAAACAATTTTGATTCACTGTGTATCTTCTGAAATGAAAAGTGAGAGATAAAAAGAGACTTAATATAGATGAAGATGTTTAGTAAATAAGCATTGTCAGCTGTATTCTCATGAAGATAACTCAGTAATGTGAAATCCTGTACAAATCCTTGATTGTGGTCCTTTAAAAAAAGACTGTTTTTGATGGGATCAATATTAAGAGAAGTAGGACTATTTGTGCATTCAACTCACAGTTATAGAATTTGTAATCATCGGTATGAGTGGCTTAATAGAGGAAATAAAGAAGATTTCATCTAAATCCGAAAGTACAGTGATTTTTTTACTGCTATTATTTTGAAAACCTTTTCATAACAATTTAAAAAGAATTGACAGCTATTTTTTAAAGATTAAAGAAAGGCAGATGTCTGCAAATAATTCTCCTCCATCAGCCCAGAAGTCTGTGTTAACTGCAACTATTCCTGCTGTGCTTCCAACTCCTTCTCCATGTTCAAGTCCTCAGACAGGACTCTCTGCCCGACTCTCTAATGGAAGCTTCAGTGCACCATCACTCACCAACTCCAGAGGCTCTGTGTATACAGTTTCGTTTCTACTGCAGATTGGCCTCACCCAGGAGAGTGTTACCATTGAAGCCCAGGAACTATCTTTATCTGCTGTGAAGGATCTTGTGTGCTCCATTGTTTATCAAAAGTTTCCAGAGTGTGGATTCTTTGGCATGTATGATAAAATTCTTCTCTTTCGCCATGACATGAACTCAGAAAATATTTCGCAGCTGATTACCTCAGCAGATGAAATACATGAAGGAGATCTAGTAGAAGTTGTTCTTTCAGCTTTGGCCACAGTAGAAGACTTCCAGATTCGCCCACATACTCTCTATGTACATTCTTACAAAGCTCCTACTTTTTATGATTATTGTGGTGAGATGCTCTGGGGATTGGTACGTCAGGGACTAAAATGTGAAGGTTGTGGACTAAATTATCATAAACGATGTGCCTTCAAGATACCAAATAACTGTAGTGGAGTAAGAAAGAGACGTCTATCGAATGTATCTCTACCAGGACCTGGTCTCTCAGTTCCAAGACCCCTACAGCCTGACTGTGTAGCCCTTCTCAGTGAAGAGTCAAACCAAGAACCAAGTAAGAGAATTCCATCTTGGAGTGGTTGCCCAATCTGGATGGAAAAGATGGTAATGTGTAGAGTAAAAGTTCCACACACATTTGCTGTTCACTCTTACGGCCGTCCCACAATATGTCAGTACTGCAAACGGTTACTGAAAGGTCTGTTTCGCCAAGGAATGCAGTGCAAAGATTGTAAATTCAACTGCCATAAATGCTGTGCATCAAAAGTACCAAGAGACTGCCTTGGAGAGGTTACTTTCAATGGAGAACCTTCCAGTCTGGGAACAGATACAGATATACCAATGGACATTGATAATAGTGACATGAACAGTGATGGTAGTCGAGGTTTGGATGACACAGAAGAGCCATCTCCCCCAGAAGATAAAATGTTCTTCCTGGATCCATCTGATCTTGATGTGGAAAGAGATGAAGAAGCTATTAAAACAATCAGTCCATCAACAAGCAATAATATTCCACTAATGAGGGTTGTACAATCCATCAAGCACACAAAGAGGAAGAGCAGCACAATGGTGAAGGAAGGGTGGATGGTCCATTACACCAGCAGGGATAATCTGAGAAGAGGCATTATTGGAGACTTGACAGCAAATGTCTAACATTATTCCAAAATGAATCTGGATCAAAGTATTATAAGGAAATTCCACTTTCAGAAATTCTCCAAGTATCTTCACCACGAGATTTCACAAACATTTCACAAGGCAGCAACCCACACTGTTTTGAAATCATCACTGACACTATGGTATACTTTGTTGGTGAGAACAGTGGGGACAATTCTCACAACCCTGTTCTTGCTGCCACTGGAGTTGGGCTTGATGTAGCACAGAGCTGGGAAAAAGCAATTCGTCAAGCTCTCATGCCAGTGACCCCTCAAGCAAGTGTTTGCACTTCTCCAGGGCAGGGGAAAGACCACAAAGATTTGTCTACCAGTATCTCTGTATCTAATTGTCAGGTCCAGGAGAATGTGGACATCAGTACCGTTTACCAGATCTTTGCAGATAAGGTGCTTGGCTCAGGCTAGTTTGGCATTATTTATGGAGGAAAACATAGAAAGACTGGAAGGGATGTGGCTATTAAAGTAATTGATAAGATGAGATTCCCCACAAAGCAGGAAAGTCAACTCCGTAATGAAGTGGCTATTTTACAGAATTTGCACCATCCTGGGATTGTAAACCTGGAATGCATGTTTGAAACACCAGAACGAGTCTTTGTGGTAATGGAAAAGTTGCATGGAGATATGTTGGAAATGATTCTATCCAGTGAGAAAAGTCGCCTTCTGGAATGAATCACAAAATTCATGGTCACACAGATACTTGTTGCTTTGAGGAATCTACATTTTAAGAATATTGTATACTGTGATTTAAAGCCAGAAAATGTGCTGCTTGCATCAGCAGAGCCCTTTCCTCAGGTGAAGTTGTGTGACTTTGGGTTTGCACGCATTATTGGTGAGAAGTCATTTCGGAGATCTGTAGTAGGAACTCCAGCATACTTAGCCCCTGAAGTTCTCAGAAGCAAAGGTTATAACCGTTCTCTAGATATGTGGTCAGTGGGAGTCATTGTCTATGTGAGCCTCAGTGGCACATTTCCATTCAATGAGGATGAAGATATAAATGACCAAATCCAAAATGCTGCATTTATGTATCCACCAAATCCATGGAGAGAAATTTCTGGCGAAGCAATTGATTTGATAAACAACCTGCTTCAAGTGAAGATGAGAAAACGCTACGGTGTTGACAAATCTCTTAGTCATCCCTGGCTACAGGACTATCAGACATGGCTTGACCTTAGAGAATTTGAAACTCGCATTGGAGAACGTTACATTACACATGAAAGTGATGATACTCGCTGGGAAATACATGCATATACACATAACCTTGTATACCCAAAGCACTTCATTATGGCTCCCAATCCAGATGATATGGAAGAAGATCCTTAATTATCAACGAGCTAACTTCAATAAGAATTTAATTTTAAGGATTTATATTTTGCTTCTTAACTATTATTTGTATGTTGTCATCTGCAAGGAAGGAAATATAAGGAAGGAAATATAAGGAAATATAAGGAATTGGTGATAACCAATACTGTAGTACATGCATAGGTACAGGAAGGGAAGCTAAGTAATAAAAACATACAGTGGAATCAAGGGGATGCTTTCTATAAATTTCTATAGCTTAAGTAATAACTGATTTTGAATTTTTTTCCTGATCCTTCACTTTAGTACAATAATGTCACTTAATTTATCTTCCCTTTCCTGAGGCAAGCTAGCATAGCTTGACCAAATCATACAAGGATTGTAAAGTTGATTACTGAACAGATTTGCATTGAAGCAATAACTGTGAGGCTAACAATATGTGATTTACTATAAGGACTTTTAAATGTGTGTCTAACCGACCATAGAGGCATTGAAGCATTTTTCCTAGGTATCTACAGAGTGCCAGGCTGTTTTACCTTTCCTGTTTAGGTCAGTTAAGACTCTTAAACAGTGATTCCTTACTTTTTTGGAGCAGCAACTCTGAATATGGCCTCTACAACATAAAAATGAAATTGTCACCTTTTGGGAGTATTCTGTCATAACCACTAAGATAATTTAGAATGATGGGTGTTACAAAAAGTAGGAGTAGGAATTGCTGGTGTAAGTACTGTGTGGTTGTATGCTCCTCCTTGTAGCTTAGTTCTGCTGCCGAACACTGATGTTTCCACCTGACACCATCGTGATACCACACTATGTCCCAGCACTGCATGGGTGCAGATCTGAACTTTAATTACATAATTGCTATCTTTACCCAAGGCTGAATAATTTGAGGGAGAAAAGTAAATATATACTAAAAGGAAAGCCAGTGTAGGTCAGTTAATCCTTTTTATTTCATCACCTGTCTAGCAAACAGTTTCTCTTTTTCTTTCCTCAGCCTATTGGAGGGTTTGCAAATACCTGGAATGTTTTTAAGTCAGTATTCTATTTTAAGCAATTTGGGGGGTTGTGGGTGGGACAGACATGAAACAGTTTTTGAGGGCTGGGCTATGTATCAGCCCAGCAAATGAAAGAATAGAGTATTTCTTTTTACATTTCAGCTCCAGCAGCCATCTATTTTAAAATAGTTACTAATATAGGTTGAGTTTTTCTTATTTGAAATGCTTGGGATCAGAAGTGTTTCAAGTTTTGGAGTTTTTTAGATTTTACAATATTTACATAAACTTTGCTGGTTGAGCATCCCTGATCTGGAAATCCGAAATGCCCTGAAATCCAAAACTTTTTGAGCTCTGCATTGCTTTCAGATTAGGGATGTTGGGCTCAGTGGCAACATTTGCCAGGTATTCACAAAGCCCTGGGTTTGATCCCCAGCACTGGTGGGCAGAGGAGGGGGACAGATGAGGGATGTTCAAGCTCTATTTTTCCCAAAGGAAATTTAAGATTTGGGATCCACTTAAAAAAAAAAAAATATATATATATATATATATATATATAGTGGCTTTTTGTTCCTTCATTTTTTAGTAATCACGATGAACCTTGTTTGTTTGTTCTCCTCCTTCCACACTCTAAAAGCAAAAGATTAGGAGTCAGAATCTGGGTTTATGTCTTTGGCTCCATTATTTATTAGCTCTGTTGGCCTGAATAGATGACAGCCTAAGTCTTTAGTCCTCAGTTGATAAAATGAAGACCATAGTTCTTGCCTCTACCTTCCTCACAGTGGTTGCAAAGATCAGATCTGAATAAATGTACTCAGAAATCTCAAAATTATAAAAATATTAATTATCATTGCCCATTGAATTTGAGGTAGTAAAGCAAAAGAATGTTCTCATGTATCAACAGACTAAATTGAATAATTTTGAGTCACTACTGTGGTTTTACTGCATAAGGTGAAAATTAACTGGAATTTTCATTTGCTATTCTTATATACTGAAACTTTACAAGCCATGAAATTAATTGATTCTTTTTGTTAAATGCCTAACTTTTCTAAAAAATTTTGTAACGGCACTGTCAGATAATTTGGAGTTGTAATTACTCCAGATACTGTATAACCTGCATACCTTTTGTCTTGAAATTGTGTTTGTATAAGAAATAATTGCTAGAAACATTTGGTAATGTATAAAGTAGTCTATAATGACATTCTTCAGTACATTTTTTATATTTTTCGTTACATCCTACTTTTTGTAAATATGCTCTAAGAAGCTTGATAATAAAATGTATTTCTATATAAAAAAACTGCTCATGAAATTAATGTGTATTCTGAAAAAAGGGGAGAATTCTATATATATTAATTAAATTAAAATACTTAAATGTCTGTCCAAAATTCCATTTTTTTTTTTGTACTCGAGATTGAACTCAGGGGTACTCGACCACTGAGCCACATCCCCAGCCCTATTTTTTTGTGTTTTATGTAGAGACAGGGTCTCACTGAGTTGCTTAGCGCCTCGCCATTGCTGAGGCTGGCTTTGAACTCGCGATTCTCCTGTCTGAGCCTCCCAAAGTGCTGGGATTACAGGCATGAGCCACCGCGCCTGGCTTAGAGATAGGTTTTAAAAGAAAGAAAATTTGTCTCTGCTTGGTACTGTTCTCTATGGACTAATATGTAGATTTATATTAATGAATGCATGTGCAAACATACATGTGGAGACCTCTCGTAGTATTATATAGAAGATGTGGGTGTGTATTTCGATTCTAAAATATACTATGACCCTTTCTTTACATTTCTGTTTCTTTCAGGAAGCCTTTCTTGACCTCTTCTGAACAGGGTAGCTGACTTCCTATTAAGTACCTAAAGAAGCCTTTCCTTTCTTAATTATTGTGTATATCATAGTTTATCATTGTTACTGGTCAGTTGTCCTCCTCTACTGTGCTGTATCAATGAGAAGGGCGTTCACTGTGGCAGCACTGGTGCCTAATAAGGCACAATGAAGAGCAATTACATTTAGCAATGCAGTGTACTAGGTTCTCTGGGGAACCCTCCAGTGTACAGAGAAAAGACGCCCCAGGACAACTACAAAACAGGTCCTGAGACCAGCCTGGCCATAATATATGAGATATAAGCAAGCGGGAGAAACTGGGTGGTTGTAGGATGAATTTTGAGGGCAGCACTTCTGAGGATGCTATACCTTGAAACTGAATTGACGGGCAATGTGGAAGCTATCATGGATATGCCCATTACATCTGTGATACAGAAAGGGTCATGTATGATCTGACAGGCTGCTGTTGTCACCTGGAGTACTGGCAGTAAAGGCTCTTGTAACTTGTCTCAGGATGGAGGAATTTTTAAAGCTCTGGCAGCATAATTTCAAGGTTGAAATTTTGCAAGAAAATGGGACAAATTCATTTGAACCAAGCGCTTTAATATGTGAACTTATGTTTGGATAATTTGATCATCTAAAGACAATGTTCTGAGGAAAAAATATGCTTGTTTGAACGAGGTATAATTTCTTCTCAGCCTGATAAATTCACTCACTGATCTTGCTGATGGAGATCAAAATGGAATAGAACATCAATTTTATATTTCACTGCCACTCCCAAGAGCCAGCACAGCTTTGCAGACAGGAAACCATCATGTGCATATAGTTAGAACCCAAGGGACAGGATTTTCCTAGACATATAGTAAGAAAGTGAGGAGCAGAACTTCTTGCTCTTGTTGGGAGGGGTAAAGTTTTCCAAAGAAGAGAGACAGAGCTTTCTGAACAAAGTGGTTGAAAAAGGGAAGAAAAATTGAATAAAGGGGAGATGGAGAAGTGAGGAACATGGTTGAAGCAGGAGGACCAACACCACAACTAGAAAGCTGGCTCTCCAGGGATGTGGCTAGATCATTCTCATTTTAGGAGCTCCAGTACAGGTAACCTGAACTCCACTGAGCCACAGGCCCAGTGGAGACCAGAGTTCATGTAGGGTCTAAGGAAACCACGAGGGAAAAATTTACCGAAAAGACTTTCCCACGCACAGGGTTCTTCTAAGCAGCAAATTCTCTGCATGTGAGAGAACAAGTTCAAGTACCCACAGCCAAGGAAAAAATGGACCAGGAGAGGCTTGTCCTGAAGTCTCTAAGGCCCAGTCCCTGCTCTGCCTACACTGCTAACATTCATTCATCCATGACCGTTTAAGTCTGGCATAGATTTTTTTTTTTTCCCTGCACAATGGGATCAGAAGACCATTATCCAAGTGGTAGGAAGAGACAAACACCTGCAGAAAGACAAAGTTGTGCCAAGAACCCAGGGCTGGGAAAACACTATAGTGAGAGAGAAAACGCCTGAGATGTGGGTTTGTGAGGAAGAAAAGGCATCTCAATGTCAGGCTGAGACTGCAGGTGCAGGGTTATCTGTGGTATAATTACAGTTCATGTTGGGGGGGCTCTTACTTTATAGGCACCAAGTTTACATCTGCCCTCATCGTGTACGCATGCACACATATCATCACCACCACAATCCTCCTCACCACCAACCCAGCAGCATGGCTCAGAGTAGTTTCTCTGGACTCCTGACTAAACAGCTGACTTCCAGTGGGCAGGCATGCTCCTGCTCACATGTTTACCTTCAAAGTTCCTTCACCCATTTCTCCAACTCTCTCTCTTTCTCTCCTCCTCCCTTCTTCTCTCTTTTTCCCTGTATCTCTGTCCTATTTCTATTTTTCAGTCTTTCTCCCTCTTCACTCTCATCTTTCTCTCCCCTCTTCTTTCTCCCTGTATTTCTCTTTCTGTTTCTCACTCCCCCTTCTCCCTTTCTATGCATCACTCTCTCTATGGCCCTCTATCTCCCTTCTTCCCTCCCTCCCTGTCTCTGTCTCTCTCTCACACATGCAAACACACATGTTCACAGGCTAAAAGGGCAGAAATACCAATACAATGAGTAAGCATAATGTAGAGTACAGGAGGAACAGATAAGAGGCCCAGACTGGAGTCATCCCTCAGCCTTTAACTATTATGGGAAACCTAGGAAGTGAGTTTTTACATGTCATTGTGGAAATCTAAAACATAGTTTCTGGTCAATCTGGGAACAAACTGTATATCTTTGCAACATCACACTGCTGTACTTGAACAACTAGGACTACCCACAGGAGAAAAATCAGCACTCACTGTCACTTAGGATCAGATTATGTCAAAACCAAATGATCTATAAAGAAGCAGGGTCTTTAAGAACATTTCCCAGAGCCTTGGAGCTAATCCAGCATCTTCCAGGTCTTAAAAAGTGGGGTTATGCTTACCTTGAGCATCCGCTATGACAGTTAGGAGGAGAAAAGCAAATCCCTGGAGAAGGCAATGTCCCTGCATGATCCCTCTGCTCCTTGTGTCCTGTGGTCACAGCATCGGCTTCTCCAGACAATCTAGGGAGCCCTCCCAGCCCTTAATGGGGCTTCTATAGCAGGAAGGGGATTATATAGCGCCATCCACTGACATGGCCATCTTCTGGGAGCCAATAGAAAAACTCTGTTTAACATCTTTCCTGCCCTCAGAGACTGTAGAAAAAGGAAACTTTCTGAAGTTAAAACATCAATTAGCTGCTTAATCTTAATTATCTCCTTATATAAAATAGGGGTCTTTTGATATTAGATTTTTTTTCTGTCCTCAAGGCTGATACAGAAAAGCAATTTTTTACCTCAGGTGTTTGGGTCAATGACAGGTTCCACCCAGTTGCTGGGATTAGTCAGGTCCAAGGTTTTGGGACAGTTCCATCACCCAGTGAAACTTTGTTTAGTGAGACCTAGGATTCCAATGTCATAGGACCAGTGTGTTGTGGTGGCAAGGAATCAAGATGTCCCTAACAGTAAGAAGAAAAAGGAAGGGGAGTTGAAAATTGAGATTAGAATGATAAAAAGGCTTTGCAGAATGAACAAAGGAGAGTTGGATAACACAAGGATGTGAGTGTTGATCCCCTTTCATTTCTAGGTTGTAAGTGAAGTCTGTCCATAACTCTACTGGTAACAGTTCAAATTTTTGAAGACTGTCTTTCTCTCCTTCAGTCATGTCTCAGAGAACTTTTACTGATTTCATGGGAATAAGCTGTACCTCCCTGGGACATGGTGGGATCACAGATTAAAAATTAGTTACAAGGTCACTTCCCATTTAAAATTTAACTCTACTCTCTCTGACACTCTAGTCTTTATTGAGTTGATTGGGTGACCACCTGCTCTTGGTCCTCCTTTTCAACATTTCTTTCTTTACCTTCTTTTCTTCTTTCATTCTTATATAAACCAGTTATTCCACTTTCACATTCTCTTCTGATCTCTACTCAACCCCTAAACAGTATGGCACATCTCCTGATGTGTTTTCTGCTTACTTGATCAATTACTGATACAGGGATATTAAACACACCTCTTAAGATAGTAGCTTTGTCTATTTCTCCATTTGCTGATATCATCCAGGCTTCATGGATTCTGTTGCTTTTCCATTATTTCAATGAGTATTTATGGTGGTTTTGTTTTATCACAAAGTTTTCATTTTATCATCATGAAATGTCCTTAATTTATTGTCATATTGTTTGTCTTGGGGTCTACTTTTTCTTATATGAATATAGTTATCAATTTTATTACAAGTAACATTTTCACGTTATATCTCTTTCCATCCTTTGCCTTTTTCAGTGACTATACATAAAAATCACAGTTAAATACTGCTTTTAAAATTTTTTCACTCTGATATGTTTATAGATTTAAGGTATTTGCATAACTAGAGATGATCTGCATACCCTTCATTCAATTTCACCCAAAAGTTACATGTTACAAAATAATAGCACAGTATCAAAACAAGCAACTTGACCCTGTCATCAGCAATGCATGAGAAATGTGATGTTTTTGCATCCACTCTTACATTTAGTACTTGGCATTTTTCATTTTACCTATTTTAATAGGTTACAGTGATATTGTGTCATAGTTTTAAATTATTTCTTTAATGAGTAGTTTTGCTGAATGTTTTTCATGTGCTTATTTGACATTTATGTATCCTTCATTGAATTGTTTATGTCTATTGCCAATTTTCTGATTGGAACTTTTTTAGGGTTGAGGTTTGAGAAATTTTTACATATTCTAAATGTAACTTCTTTATCAGATATTTGTTTTGCAAATATTTTCTCTCCATTGAGGCTTGCATTTCCATCTTGTTTACATGGAATTTTATAGAAAAAAATTAATTATGATTAAGTGTAACATCAATTTTTACCTTTAGGGAGCATGATTTTGGTATCATCTAATAGCTCTTTGCCCAGATTTTGATCCCAAATATTTTCTCTTAAATTATATTTTTTGAAAGTTTTGTGGTTGTACATTTTATACTTAAACCCAGGTTACATTTTCAGTTAATTTTTGTAAAGGGAGTGAAATTTAGGATAAGGTTCAGTTTTTTTCTTTGCTCATGGATGCCTAATTTCATCACCACCATTTGTTGGAAGGCTAGGTTTTCTCCACTGAACTGCTTTTGCATTTTTGTAAAAATTCAGTTGACTGTTTGTGTATGTCTGTTTCTGTGTTTTGTTTTGTTCCATCTACTTGCACATCAGACCCTTCACTTTTGCTGGAAGGTCTTCATTATCGTAGCTGTAAATGGCTTGACAGTGCATATACTAACTCCTCCCATGCTATTATTTCCTCCCCATTTTTAGTTATTCTCATTCATTTTTCCTTTTGAATAAATTTTAAAGTAAGCTTATTTATATGTACAAAACTTTTTGACAGACTTTAAATAGAAATTTATTTAAACTAATGATTTTCTAATCCTTGAATGGAGTATGTCTCTCCATTTGTCTTTCTAAATTCCTTTTATATGTTTTGAGACTTTCTGCATATAAATCTCGGCTATGTCTTTTTCTATGTAAATCTGTGCTTTTTGGTTATTGTGAATGACATTTTTATTATGTTTCTAATTTTTATTTTTGGTTAATGCTACTATATAGAATTTCCATTTATTTGTTCATTTTGGGAAAACATATAAAATTTATTACCTAAATAAAATTTATAACTCTATAGTCAGTCTTTAAGCTTAATCCATGTGGTAGCTAGTACAGGATTTCCATCCTTAGAGGGTTGCATGGTATTCCATTTTACTATAGACCACATTATGCAATATCCCTTATTTTATTTATTTATGTTCCAGGGATCAAACACCCAGAGATGCTTAATCACAGGGCAACACACCAAGCCCTTTTAAAAAAATGTTTTATATTGAGACAGCATCTCACGAAGTTGCTTAAGGCCCTGCAAATTTGCTGAGGCTGGCTTTGTACTTGTGATTCTCCTGCCTCAGCCTCCTGAGCCTCTGGGATTACATGTGTATGCCACCACACCCAGCTTCCTACTTATAGGCTAAGAAAATAGTAGGAATATTAGTGAAATTTTCATCACTGTGACAAAATATCTGAGGAAAACAACTTAAAGAAGGAAAAATTTTTATGGCTCACCATTTCAGAGATTTCAGTATATTTGGGTGGTACCATTGCTTTGGTCGTGTTGGAAAGGCATGGCGGAGGAAATCTGCTGAATTCATGGTTGCCACCAAGGACAGGAAAGGAAAGGGGGATGTGGGGAAGGAGTTGGGGACAAGATATAGTCCTTAAAAGCACAGTCCCAAGGACCATGACCTTCATCTAGGTCCCAGTTTCTACAGTTTCCACCAACTCTGAGCAATTCATTCCAATTATGAATCTATCCAAAGATTAATCCACTGGTGAGGTTAGAGTCCCTATGCTTTCATAATTCCACAAAGCTCCACCACTGAACAGTGCTGTATTGGGTATGAAGTCTTCAATATATGAGCCTTTGGGGGGGACTCTTCAGATCCAAATCATCATATTCTGTCCCTGGTTCTCATAGGCTCATGGGCATCTCACAATGCAAAATGCATTCAGTCAATCTTCAAGAATCTCTATAGTCTTAAAAGTCTCATCATTTTTTAAAAGTCCAAGTCCAAAGTCTCCTCTGAGACTCAAGGAAGCTCTTAGCTGCCAAAATTTAAAAATAACAACTTACATATCTCCAAGATACAATGGTGGAGCAGGTAAATAATCCTAGTCCAAAAATAGAGAAAGAGATGAGTATAAAGGAAGGATTGGATCAAAATAAGACTGAAACCCAGGAGGGCAAACTTTAAATTTCCTAGCTCTGTGTTTGGCATCTGGGGAACATGGTGGTGGCCTATGAGCTCCATAGGGTTTAGGCATTCATGAGGCTACCCTCATGATCTCTTTTGGGCTGGCTCTATTCTCTTCTTGCAGCTTTCCTCAGCAGACATTCTACAGTACTGGCACCTTTAACTTCCTGGGGTGTCCACTTCAGTTTTGGTTTCACTGTCAAAGTCTCATCCATTCCCCTCTCATGGACTGCTCACAAAGATTCCAGTCCTGTCACAGTGTCTGGCCTCCCAGGCTTTCTTCTGAAATCTTGGTAGAAGCCTCCAAGTCTCTGTAACTCTTGTATTCTTCAAGCATACAAAACCAACACCGAATGGATGATGCCAAATTCTGCACCAATTTCAGCAGTAGTGTGGCTCACTTACACCAAAGCTCTAGTGGCCTCTGAGAGTTGAGAAAGTGGAGCATAGTGTAATATATACAATGGAATAAAAAGATTCTTTGGTAGCTCTGTGGAAGCAGGGCTCTCTTCTCAGAGAAATGTCTTTGGTACAAGTTTTCACCTGCACACTCTTGAGCCTGCTATGGTTAGGATCTTGCCAATACACAAGATGCCCTCAAGGCAAAAGGGTACAAAGTTCTTGGGTTCTTTTAAAACTAATCTCTTCAGAGCTTCTTAGCCTCAATTTCACAAGTGTTTTTCTGGCCAAACTTCAAATTTCCCCAATCTTTTCTCTCTACTTCTTAGTTCTGATTTTAAATGTAATCCTAGCTGCATGCAACCAGGCACAGTCATGCTACTTCCTGAATGAAGTGCTACCTTGAAATTTCCTCTGCCATCTGAGTGCTGACGGAACGTTAGAGATCCAAACTACATCAGAATGTAAAAGTGTCTTTTCAAAAAGTGTTTCCATGGAGTAATGCTCTTCTTACTGTAGGTGAAGCTGTGGCTAAATACCTGGATTCTTCAGGCCCTTTTAGAGGACAGGGCCTGCCACTTCCTAGCAATATAGAGGCAAGGAATCCAGGGTCAATGTCCTGGAGATAGTTAGACAAACCCAGGTTCTCACTCTACTTAAGGTATAGGGAATACTTGTTTTATGGGTTCCCTCCATTTTTCCCCACATGAGAAGAGAGATAATCAATGTTTTCCTTTCATGGGTTGAGGTCCCTGCCAGGCTCTCACAATATAGCATTGCTCCTGAAGCTGTGACTTTACTGTGCTGAGTACCAATATGTAAGAGTAATGGGCAGGACCTCCCTCCCCCACATCCTTTCTATACTCAAGATATGTTTTTCTCAGGGGTCCATTCAAATGCTGGTTCTGGGATAGTCTATGTAAAAAGTATCCTTGGTTGGTTTTAACCTGGGACTTTGCTTCTCTAATTCTCAATTTCCTGTTGGTTTATCAGTTCAGGAAGTAAATAACACGCCAAGGAGAACTTTAGAGAATACGAAGATCCTGGGATGATGAAATATTTTGGGAAGTGGATCAAAAGGGACCCTGTGTGATGTGGATTATTAAATCTACATCTTGACCTTACTATTTTTTTGGAAAATGATAGTTGTACTTCTCTAATCTCTAAGCCTCAATGAGTTCAAATTAAAAGTGCCAAGGAAACATGGTATAATGTATGATAACAGTAGGGATGGGTACATGGGACCAGGAACCTATTTAGGATGGTCCATAAATGGATGTTCTTTTTTAGTGTTTCAGTGCATAGAAAACATGAAGACTTTATGGATTCCACTGAGGGAGCAGCAGTTCTAGAGACCTTAATGTTTGGTTGATATGAAAATGTTTCATGATGTTTCTTACTCAAATTTTTTTTTGTGTGTGTGGTGCTGGGAATTAAACTCAGGGCCTTGTTTATGTGAGATTAACACTGTACCAACTGAGCTATATCCCCAGCCCTCTTACTCAACCTTTGTCTCAATCTTGATTGCATGTGATATTATCCGTGACATGGCATGTGAAGACTTCCATGACGGTATTGAAACCAGGGAGGAGAAAGAGCTGGAGTCAAGGGGATGTCCCTTATCTTCCCTAGCATGTTCTGTCCATAAACCATCATCTGGGTTATTCACACTGCCTGTGCAGCAGGTCTGCACGCAACGTTTCTTTGTCCCATCTCAGAGATCTAGCTGCCTTTGTGCACCGAAAGGTGTGAAGACCAAAGTGGTTTTAGAGGTGTTCTAGGCAATGTGGGCAAATATACTCTGGGGAATGGAGATGAGGTAGAATATGGCTTTTATATAGAAGAGAACTGAAGATAACAGAGCTTAGGGAATTTATAACATCTGTCCTCTGAGAGGGAGCATCTGGTTCTCGTGGGACCATCCTTTAAGGAATGGAATGACTGCTCTTCTAACTTAAAGGTTTCTGGCTTACACTTTATTTTCCTTTTCCTTTTCTGACACATTTTGACTGTCCTGTGACCTGGAAGAGTAGAAACCAGTCTGTGTTCTCCATGTTCATAGCTTCTCTAATGGATTCAGATATGAAATTGTATGTAGTTAAGACATGTCATTAGACAAAAAAATAAAAAAATAAAAAGTCATACAATTTTATGGTGAGACAATGTAGAAATATTTTACTGAAAGATATTATGCTTTACTGAACATTTTGTTGGAAGGGAATTTTAACAAATTTTGAATTTGGTACCTCTAACAACTATCCAACATGTCTTTAATTACAGACTCTGGGATTGTCAGTACTTGAAGGGATCACAAGGTTTGCACAGCAAGATACAAGTCCATACATGAAGTAACCGAAAGTGGATAATGTGGGACTTTCTCAAGGCCACACAGAAGTCACTGTTAGATCCAGGATGAACCTATTGTGATCCTTAGGGACAGGTCCACATCAGCTCCATGCTTTTCATCAGAGACTCTTGTCTGCTTTTAGGAGACAAAAGGCTGATGGCCTAGAAAACAGTCACAAAAACAAAAGGCTTTCTAGGCCTTGAATTATTCCTTAGCTTTATCTATGTGAAATTGACAAGATGAACATACCCAGGGCCACTTTCCTCGGAATGGGACCTAAGGGACAGCATAACACAATCATGTGCTATCTGGCTGCTCTGTTATCACTCCCTTGAAATTCTTAGTAATTTTTAGTCAAGAGAGTCAGCATTTTAATTTTGTTCTGGTCCTTATAAATTCTTTACCCCAGAGGAGAGTTCCTCATAGACAGGTAAAAGTGAGGTTCAGTGTTCACAAGTCATTATTTCCTGGGAGGATGAGTCTGAGTCATTAACTGCCAAGTCTTTCTGCAAAGACAAAACCTGAGTGGGCTCATAATTTTCATTCTCAATGAGGATAACTTTCTCAAATCATTTCTCTGATTTCTAGGCATCTTTATGGAGATGGGAAGAGTTTGGAGCTTGTGAGAGACTCCTTCCTACAGTTACAGTCACATATGTGTTTCACAAGGTTGTGACCTTATCTTTCCAGTCACAACAATGACATGGATTATGAAAAGATATTTTTGGATTAAGTTGGGATGTAAAACAAAGTGAGAAATACAGTAGAAAAGGGCATAACATTGACACAATATTTGAATATTTATAGTTACTAATATGTTAGGATTTCTCAGCTAAGCATTCATTTTTACTAGGCAGGTTTTGATGAGGAAAGTAATTACTGGATAATTATTTAAGACTCAAAGCAGGACTGGTTACATCATTTTCAGGACCTAGCGCAAGATGAAAATATGGGATTTCTTGTTTAAAAACCATTAATATATTCAAAATGGATCTAGAACGTTCAGCAAAGCATGAAGCGCTTCTGATTCTGGGCACTGTGCAGTTCTATAGGCCAGAAGCCCAAGAAGCTGTCCCTGATCTACAGCATTCCAGAGCCAATTGGCCCAGTAAACCACAGTCTGTGTGATGGTGGTTTAGTCCTTTGGGAGGAGAAAAATCATTGCAGCTGTACCTATTGAGGACTTTTAGAAAAAGCTGGAATTACCTTTGTGGGCATTGGAGAAGTCAGAATCTGGTCCCTAAGTGTGTTCATGGAATAGATAGTAACAGAGCTGTATTTTCCTGCCATCAATTTCTTGAGACTTTTCACAGAAAAAATGAGATATTCATATTTACTGTCTCAGATTTCATGTGGCTGATTATATAGACTGAGAAATCACTCTTTACAGTGTTCTTTAGTGGATCAATAATTTCCTTGAGAGATATTTCCAAGATAATGTTCTGAGGTCAACGGTTTTTGTTTGCTAGGTGTTTAGTGCTGCTTAGAAATTATCTTTATTTGGGTCCCTCTATATTTTGTGTTTTTACCTTGCCCATGATTCTGATGCCTTTAGAGGGCTCTGCTTTGTCTCTGGTTCTTAAGTGAAATTTGCTATTTGTTGTTGCTTTTACACTGCTTGAAGGAGGAATATCTGGGAGAGAAGAAAGTTGTGAATGAGGAATAAGAGCCTGGAAGTGAAGATACTGAGCTCAAGGAGTCTGGAATATTACACAGAGTCAGCATGTTTATATTGAAACAAGTTGAATGTTGGTCCAAACTAGAGAATGTTGGTCCATAACTGATTTTAATTGTATCCAGATAGAATGCAGGCTTTGTTCCATTTTTAGATGTCATCCATACTTTGAAAATTCTCGACTGGTTTTGTGTAATTGAGAAATGTTTGTGAAAATCTAGTGATGTCAAACAAGTTGTTTTTACAGCATTCATAACCTGAGCATTTTAGTCCACAGAAATTTTTTTTTTCCAGGGTGAAACGCTAGGTGAGTGACTTGTGGTCAGACTGAGGGGCACACTGGGTCCAGTTCTGGAGCTGAGGTTTTACTCCCCACAGATGACCTCACAGTTAAAATACTTGAATATTCCATAAATGTCTGTGGTATTTACATATTCCATTTTTAACATCCTTTTGGGGCCTCCCATAATAAATGGAGTTTGGTTAAATGAAAACAGATGCAGTTTTGATAGAAGTAAGTGAAAATCATTAACTCCAAGACAATAGAATAAAAAAAAAAACCCTTTCGTAAATGGAATAAGAAGCTGCAGAAGTCATTTGAAATCAGCTGATATTTAGATTCTTAACTTTGAAACATTGACTGTGGCGATCTCAGACCCCAATTCATTTCCAAGACGAATTCTGCCTTTCAGGTCTGACTACCTGGTGTTTGGAACCTCATATGTGCTAATTAGTAATGAAAACATATTTTGTTTTTGCTTTGTGGAAATGAAATCTCAGCTGTTGTATAAAGCACTCTGACACTGAGCTACACCCTTAGACCTACAGTAATTTTATGATGTAAACAAATTCAATTAACCTCATAACATAGATAGGTTTTATCTAGGGCAACAATCTTTTATTTCTTCTCATCATTTCCTCTATGGGAAAGGATCATGAACTCTGTCTCATGGTGGGTAAAAATAGTGCTAGAGCCAGGTGTGATAGCCCATGGATATTATCCAAGCCCCTCGGGAGGTTAAAGCAGGAAGATTGCAAGTTCAAAGCCACCTCAGCAATTTAGAGAGGCCCTATGCAACTTAGCAAGACCCTGTCTCAAAATATAAACAGCTGGGGATGCAGCTGAGTGGTTAACTGCCCCCAGGGTCAATCCCTGATACCAACAAACAAACAAACAAAAATTGTGCTAGAAGTGGATTAGGCTTGGGGTGAGTGATATTTTTTGGGGGTCTAGACTGTTCTTGTTCCCTCATTTATCATGTAACCATGATGAATGTGGATATTCTTCTCAACTCATATGCTGGAAAATACTGATGCATGAGTTTTTGGAACGTAAGTTCTCTTGTAAAAAGTTATACTGTCGGGGCTGGGGCGGTGGCTCAGTGGTAGAGCGCTTGCCTCGCATGCGTAAGTCACTGGGTTTGATCCTCAGCACCACATAAAAATAAATAATAAAAGATATTGCATACAACTAAAAAATATTTAAAAAAAGTTATACTGTTTTTAAATTATTCTCTATTCCTATTTAAATTATATGTTTTGAAGAAATGAAGTAACCCTCTAGGTTCAAGCTGTGGGTGCAATAAGTTCAAATGATCAATTAAGTACTAAAAGTGCTTACTTTTATCCCCAATTAATTCTCAATATGTGTTTATCAGTGGAAGAGAAGGAGAATAAGGTTGTTTATTTCTGACCTGCTGTGGTAGTTTCAAGAGGATCACACACTGTACAGGGTAGTCAGACTTAATGACTTCTGAGCTTCCTGGGAAAATCATTAGCATTCCTAAGTTTGCCGGGCATAAACATATCATCTGCAGATAACAAGTACAAATCATCACATTCTTTCTACAAGAAATAAAGTGGTTGAACCATTAGCTCTATATATGCTCTGGAGTATTTCTAAGCCTCCTGGGTGCGCCCCAGCTGTCAAGCATTTAACTAGTACAACCTGTGTTTTCTGGCTGAATTCTCAGATTTTATTTCTATTTTCATCCCCATGCTTCCTATTTTCTTTCTGCCTGACTTTACTTAATGTGTGAACATTTTGTGGTTTTTCTTTCTTCAAAACACTATTCTTGGAAATTTATTTTACATAGTGAAACTAATAAATATTTACTCTTAAAAGGAAAGTGCAAAGTAACTCTTAGCATTTGGACCTAATTTTAATTTTCCATCTCTGTTCTCCCCTATTCCTTCCTCCTAAGGGGATTTCTCTTGGTCTTTCTTTCCATTTTCACCCTATTTGTGTCCATAACTTTGTATAGCTTTCCTCCTCTCTCTGCTGACCTTTCCTGGTTTCTTTCTTTTACAAGGTTTGAATTGGCTCCCAAAAGTCTTCTTGAATTGGACGTTTCTAGGTTTAGGTAAACATGGTTAATGGGAGAGTAATCTAACAGAACATGATTCCTCCAAAAAAGTCAGAGTAAAACAATTTTATATACTTGCATTCATAGTATTTGTAAAACACTTTACTAATGAGAACTTTGTACACAGCAGGCTTACTGTTAGAAATATGAATCCAGTTATAATTGGGTACTGACTGACCTCCTGTAGTACAGCACACATAGTGTTAAATTAATATTACCTACAACCTACCCCCATTTCCTGAGTGCAAAACAACTTCTGGTTTTTCTTGTTAGAATGAAATTTTCCTTCCTGTTATATACCACTATGGTCACAAATGCAAATGGTTGTAATGACAAACAGAAACACATCCTGCACTTTTGGTCATATCTGATTAACAGCAATGCAAAAAGCCTTGATGATCACCACTTGGCAGAAGATTGTGGTGTGGTTTGTGTGTTTTTGGATCATTCTGAAAGATCGGTAATGTTTAGAATCTCCTAAAGTAGCAGCCTCACCATTGATCAATCACAGAGATAAAGGGGCATTTAGTTTTAGACATTTAAATTCAATTTATTAATTGATGTTATTTCATTTAGTTTGACTCAAAACTTATGAGTACTTGTATTATGTTTTCTAAATATTTTCTCTTAAATGGGACAACTTGTGTTCTATGTCATGGATCCCTCTTCCTGCCCAAATAATGAATCTTGTGACCTTGCATTTCCTCACTTATTTCTTGTCCTATATTCGCAGAACTCTCATAGCGATCTAATTGCTGAGTCTGTGACTCATATCAGGGAAGTACCGATGTAACTAAGATAAGAAATTAAATAATGAAAAAATAAAAAGTAAAAAATTAGTGACCTGGAATAAATTTTACCAGAAAAAATGACAAAAATATCACTGAAATGCTGAAGGACAGAGACAGCATCTACTTATATAAAATCCCAGAGGTAATGAAACAAAACTGGTAAAAAAAAAAAAACTATTTTAAGAAGTAACAAATTAAATTTCACAGAAGGAAAATAAAAGAGATGGAATCTCAGTTTGAAGACACTAGTACACTGCCATAATTAAAAACAACCATACCTGGCCAAGTTATAGAGACATCTAGAAAGTATCAAATTAAAATTCCAGTGAAAGGGAAGGTTATATGCTTGGAAGTAGGAATCAGATTGACTCTAAACAGCAAAAGTGCTTCTAAGAAAATAATAGAGATAGCTTTATAAAATTTAAAACCATAAATTTGAACTTAGAATTATAAGTACAGCTAAAATTTCATTCCTAAGTGATAGAAATATATTATCAGTTAAATAAGTTCACAATTTTATAAAATATATATAATGCTGCTTTTAATATAAAACATATAGTGAGTTTAATTCAACAATAAGACTTAGGGAATTAAAATGTTTTTCAAAGTTTAACATTTAGGAAAACATATATGTAGATTGTTTTGTGATTCTGTTTTATCAAGCTACCAAGGAATAAGTAAAATCTTACATAAGAAAAAAAACAGAAAGGAAAATAGAGAAAAGATTTCAACTTATATCATCTTGGTAGCTTTTGTTTCTAGAAATTTATCCATTTTACCTAGGTTATTCATTTTTTTGGGTAACAATTGTTTATAATACTCTTACACTTTATTCGTATAGAATTGGCAATAGTGCCTCATTTTCAATTAAGATTTTAGTAATTGATGTCTTCTCTTTTTTCCTTACTTCATGTTGCTAAAGGTGGATCAGGTTTGTTGATCTTTTCAAAGTGCTTACTTTTAGTTTCATTAGTTTTATCTTGCTTTTCTAGTCTTATTTATCTTTGCTCTAATTCTTCCTTTTGCTAGATTTGGGTTTAGTTTGTTCTTCTACTTCTAGGGCCCCTTAGCTCTGCTCTTACTGATTCCATCATTGTGGCATGTTGTGTTTTCACTTTCCTTCATCTCTGAGTATTTTATAAGTTCCCTTCTGCTTTCTTCTTTCATCCATTGATACAGTGTGTTGATCAATTTTCACAAATTTGTGCATTTTCTATTGTGATATCTATTATTGATTTCTCACTTGATCCTATTTTTGCTGGAGGAGATATGATAGTCCTCCTTTATCTGTGGGGCCATATTCCTGGAGCCTCAGTGGATGCCAAACTGGATAGTGCCAAACTATACATGTGCTATATTTTCCTATATGTACATGCTTATTATTAAGTTTAATATAGAAATGAGGCACAATGAAAGATTAATGGCAATCACTAATAATCAAATAGAACACTATAACAATATAGTTTAATACAATTTATGTGAATGTGGTCTTTCTCTCAAAATATCTTATATGTTGCACCGGAGAAAGGGAAGATTCACGTTCTGGTAGGATGAATTGGAATGGTTTAAAAATTTGTCATATTAGTCAGAATTGTCCTTTATTTAAAACTTAGAAAAATTTTTAAATTTTTTAAAGATATTTTTCAGACTTATTACTCATGAATATGGAGTATCTCTGTCATTTAGTTCCTTGCTATCATTAATTAGAATTGTATGGTTTTCCTTTTATACATCTACTGTATATTCGATTTGTATCTAAGCCTTCATTCTGTGGGTGCTTATGTAAATGGTAATGTGTTTTTAATTTCCGATTCCACATGTTCTTTCCTGGCAAATAGAAAAGTGACTGGTGTAATGCAGTGACTGTGCATCCTGCGACCTTTTTGTAATCACTCTTTATTTCCAGAAATTATTGTATTTGTTGTCAATTTCTTTGATATTTTTCTACACAAATAATCATTTCATCTGTAAACAAAGACAATTTGAATTATTTTTCTTCCATATCTGTATACTTTTAATTCTCTTTACTTGTTATGGCATTCCCAAAGACTTCCATGATGGTGTTTAATAGGCATGATGAAAGGGGACTTAGTGAGAAAGCTTTGAGATTTTTTTACCATCAAGTTGAGGAATTTCTCACTCTATGTTTTTGTCTGACAGTTTATTTGTTATCAAGAATGAATGTCAGATTTTGACAAATGCCTTGTCTACACGTAATGGCATCATTATGGGATTTTTTTCTTCTCTATGTCTTTGAACGGATGTATTATTTTGATTTTTTAGAATGTTGAACTAGCCTTGTAAGCCTGGGATAAATCCCACTTGGTCATGTTCTTTTAATACATTGTTGCACTTCATTTACTAATAGTTTGTTGAGGATTTTGCATCTATATTCCTGAGAAATTTTAATCTGTAGTATTATTTTCCTGCAATGTCTTTTTCTGGTTTTGGTATTAGAGTAATGCTAGCCCAATAGAATTACTTAGGATTTATTTCTCTCCTTTTATTTTATGGATTAAGAATTAAGGGAAAAAGGTCTGTAGTTAAGCCACCTGTTCTAGGGTATTTTATAATAGCTTTAGCAAACTAAGCCGCCTCTTTTCCATCATACCTCTTTCTTGTTATTTGGTGTTAAGTTCATTGTGGGAGCAAATACCTTTAGTGTTTGAATTTACAGGGTGGATCTTCTCAGCATTTGCACTGCTTCTCCCCACAGCAGCCAACTGAAATGTACTTGTGGTTGATTTTTGGTAGCTGTTTTATGGTACTTCCTCAGTGGTGAGAAGACCTCTGGTTTGTATTAGTTTTGTTTCCCAGATCTAAGCTGTTTTTCTGTGGCAACTCCTGGGTAGAGAGTTTTTGCTTCACCTTTTAACAGGAGAAATGAAGCAAGAAGCAGACTTGTTTTGCTTCTACTTCTTTTCAGAAGCACTGAGCTTGTCTGTACCCAAAAGTGAAGGTTTGCTGCTGTTCATTTAGTGACATAGAAGTTTTGCTTCTTATAAGAGAAAGTTTCAGAGAAGACAGGACTTTGCTGTTCTCCCCCAGCAGTTGTTGATCGCCACTTGCACTCTGTGTCATCAGAAAGTCTTTGTGTTGTTTCCTGTGCTGCTCCTTGTGATGAGCTCTCAGTGAAGCCCCAGGAGGAAGATATTGTGGATGATTGTGAAGTACCCTTGTGTAATGTGCGTCAACTGTTCCAAACTGACAGGGCAGCCCCGGCTTTATCTTGAACAATTCATTAGAACTTTTATCTTATGTCCCATTTTTGGAGTAGGTTGTCCATCTGGGAGTTGGATTACTCACTCAGATGACTCATATCTTCAGTTAGAAAAATAATCGGAAAATAGAAAAAGGTATGATTTTGTAGTTTATCTACCTTTTAATGATGACACTATTTTCCTATGCCAAAACATGACAAATACAGTAGAAGAAATAAGAATGACAAATACCCCTGAAGAATATATTTATATGTTATTATATATATACACATGTATATGTATATATGTAATAATATATGTATATATGTAATATACTTTAAAAATATAATACAAGGAAACAGATATTACTTGTATACATAAAGAATTCTATACATCATGACCATGTTAGATTAATCTCAAGAATATAAGGTTTAAAAGTTAATGTGACATACAGAATCTCTATATCCTTATTTTTTTTCACTGTTCACTGAAAACATTTGTTGAGGCAAATAGAAAAAAAATTGTTACAATCATAACTTTTCTAACTTTGCACAAAATTATAAGCAGATTACATTCTTCATATTAAACACCTTTATATGCACTTTCAATGAACAGTATATATATATATATATATATATATATATTTTTTTTTTTTATCAACCATCTTTACTATACCCATTCCCCTTTCCTGCCCCCTGCCTCCCCCATGTCGCATCCAGTGTTTCTCTATTTCTCTTATGTTTCCCATTCCCACCTCCCTTATTCATCAGCATCCATTAATCAGAGAGAACATTCGGCATTTGGTTTTTTGGGATTGGCTTACTTCACTTAGCATAATGCTTTCCAGTTCCATCCATTTGCCTGCAAATGCCATAATTTTATTCTCTTTTATTGCTGAATAATATTCCATTGTGTATATGTACCACAGTTTCTTTATCCATTCATCTATTGAAGGACATCTGGGTTGCTTCTACAGTTTTGCAATTGTG
>PVHX01017599.1:0-39478 GCA_004024805.1 Geosciurus inauris | reverse complement strand
CTTCCCCTCTCCTCCCCTCCCCTTTCCTCTTCCCTCCTCCCCTCCTCTCTTCCCCTCCCCTCTTCCCCTCCCCTCTTCTCAGCTCCCATCCTCCACACATGTGAGCTCCACACACTTTTTCCCCCAAGGTGCCAAAAGTTCTCCCTGGCCCCTCAGGCTGGGCACAGGCAGTGATGACTTTTGCTGTGGTATACTTGCCTGCCCCAACCCTGCTAAATCCCACTAACCCTGCTAAATCTGCACCTTCCTATATGGCCTGTGCAAACATACCCTTGTGCGGTACTGTTAGATGCTACTTTTCCCCAAAATATATTCTAAAGCCATATATAGATTATAGAATACTTAAATGTGAATGATCATTGCCGTGTGTGTGTGTTTTCTTCTTCCTCCTTTTCTCCTTCAGGTCCCACATGCTAATATCTCCTGGTCAGTGAGGGCTGGAGGCTGGGCACACTGTCAGTGGACAGTCCAGTGGACATCTGTGTCCCTTTTGGGAATGTTCTCCACCAGTGAGCACCTGCAGCATGATCCTGAGGGGAGAGTTTGCTGACATATGCTGTTTCCTCTGTGAAAGCTTTTCTTCCTGCTGTGTGCATTGTATGTTGTGGAGAACAAGTCTGACTCCAGTAACTAGGGACAGGTGTGCAGGTGATGCTCCTGGGCCTGCCCCTGAGAATCCGAGGAAGCACATTGCACTGCAGTGGCTGGCATCCAGTTCAAGGTCGGACAGAGGGTACAGAACAACAGGTGTTGTGGGAAGGTTGGTAGGTCTCTGACTTCATGCTAAGGCTATAAAACCTTGAGAAACTGTTTAACAATAGCTTGAGACCAGTCACTGGGTAGCTTATGGATGGGTGGCAAGGGATGACATAGAAGGCTTGAAGACCGCTTGCAGCGTTCAATGCAGGCCACAAACCACATGGACTCTGGTGTGGGAAGCCACTACAGTGCAGCTGTGCTTACCACATCCATTCCAGTCATTCCAGGAAATATGTGCCCACGAGGAATGGATGCAAGTGTGCTTCTGTAATGGCCCCGCTGCAGCACGGTGATTGACTGTTCACTTTCTCCCCTTCTCTCCTCTAGACCACGAGCTCTGCAGGGGCAAGGTTCTTTGCCCTCAGAGAGTGGTGATGCTGCAGTGCACCCCCGCGACCCCTCTGGACTTAGCATTCGTGGCTGCCCGCCAGGCCCATTGCCCACCGATGTCTGCAGCCGAGCTCTTCCCTAGTGTTGCCCTGCTCTCAGGCGTTGCCCCATGTGAGACTGTGCTCCTCTCTGTGGCAGCATCTGATGAGTGGTAGATTGGGGGGGCATCAAAAGACCAACCCCCCTTGCCTCAATCCGAGATACTTTGAAGGGCCCCAGCTGCAGCGCCCCTTGGCCAAGGCTATTTCACAACTGCATCACAGTCAAATTTTGCCTTTGTCCAACCAGCTTCTCTCATTGTCTTATAGGGGTTGTCCCGAAGAGGGCTGCCTGCACGCAATGCTCGTCTCAATCTCTTTCCCAGGAAACCAAAGGTCTCCACAGGCCCTGACCCTTTCCCAGGCTTGCAGGGTTGAGGTGGTTCCTCCAATTTACAGATTATGAGAGGTTGAATCGGCACTTCAGTGACTTGCCCGGGGCCATCCAGATACTAAGTGCTGAGCTGGGAAAAGTTTTTTCAAAGGGCTGGTGTTTTAAATGAGAATGAATAAAAATAACCATAAAGAGTAGGTTCTCTTTCAATGCTGGAGCTTTTTCTAAAGAGTTAGGCTAGCACTGCAGATTTGGGGGTAGAGGGAGGGGAAGGAAGTTAGAGGAAGTTGCATGGCCATACCTGTGGTGAAACTGGGGTGGGGGCTGGGGAGTTACCACCCACTTGCTCTGCCTCACAGCCTGAGTGTCTTCATCCTGCTCATTTGGTCTATCTTTCATAGCCAAGCTTCACAGGAAGAATCTTTCTTTGCAATCATATTTGGTGTAAGGAGACATTAGCCTATAAATTACCTACTCCCTAAAGACTCTTATTTCTGTGTACAGGAACACTTTTTTGTTAGAAAACATTTGACCACACACTGAGCTGATTATCAGTGTAATTGTGCTGTAATCACATCTGAGGAAACTACCCAGCAAATCAACTCTGACTGTCCGCCTACTCACAGTGAAGACTCAAACTTGTCAAATCAGAACACAGGAACAGGTGGCCTCATTCACAAAGAAGGGTGCTCCTTCTACCACACAGCTCTCTGTCGATAAATAGAGTGGATGTACGGGTTGAGAGGCAGCCACCCAACACACACAGGAAATGCTTGCAAACTAATTGCAAATGGCTAGTCATTTTCCTGAGAGATTTGGTGTAGGTGGTTTATGAGGTACTTCTTTTTTGCCATTTTAGATATAAATATGAGAAAAGATATTAGGAATTAAAGGCAAAGCCTTATTTAACTCAGTCTTGAAGTTTTAAATTCGAGAGATCTGAGTTTGAGCTCCCATGTGCTGTGTGATCCTGGGAAACCTATTAGTTGGTCAGGTTGGGATGGGCTGAGGTAACAAATAAGCCCCTCTCATCTCCATAGGTCCACAGGTCACTCACACAATGTCCTTGGTAACCTAAGGCCTGATTCGCAAAAACAAATCAGTTCTCTTCCAAGTTGTGATTCAGAGGTACAGGTGATTCCAACTTGGGGCTCTGCCTTTCAAGTGGCCTCTCAAGTAATTGTGCTGGGAAAATGGAGCAGGGAGCACTCACCCCCAGTCCTTCAAGCTTTACACCCTATTGGCCAGAACTTATCTTACGGCCTTGTCTATTGCAAGGAGGAAGGAACATGTTGAGGGAATACAGATTTGGGGGGCACAATAAATATTTCTGCTTTAACTAGGTCTCCATTTCTATATCTTCAATGAATTATCTTACTAATTGAATAATGCCTGTATAAAAGAGATGGGACATGCCTTTAAGGGTTAGTCCTTGTGTTTAGCTCTTGGCACACATTGGTGAGAAAGACACACACCCCTCTGGCCTTCACTACTCTTCTTTGCAGGGAAGTCAGATGTACAATGAATGACAATAACATTCTGTGACTGTACAGCAGGAGAATCTGAGGGGTCAGTGGCAACTCATGGCTCCAGGTCCTGGGTCAGGGTCAAGGATGCTTCTTGGGGAGGAAGTGTTATTTTAGCTGAGATCTGAAGGCCAACTAGATGCTCACCCCAGGGGGAATGCTGTAGTGCACAGATCCTCACTGAGAAGGCTAGGGAATGGGGGGATCTCCTTCTCCATGAGGGCCTGTGATGTTTCCTTAAGATAATACATATTTAGAATTTTTGCAGACTACATGATACAAGCTTGAAGAAGATGCTGTTTAATACTCAGAGCAAAAATTTAGGTGCAATTCCTGTTATTGGACAGAATCAGCTTCGTGGACATAGAAGAAATGGCAGTGAAAGAGCTGAACATAGGCATTCTGAATCACAAGCCCAAGTATTTTAACCACAAAACAGTATCGACTGTTTAGAAAGCCAGTTGGAAGGCAAATGTAATTGACATTTTTTAGAGATAACTGTTTAAATCCAATTTAACACATTTACAGAAGAGTAAATAATATGCAACTTTTGACAGTTCATTTTCAGTAGTAGATTGTTAGGTTCTGATTAATTATGAATTTGGCTGAAAACGATGTACAGGAATACTGTGGTGAAATCTGCAGTGCTGGACTTGGCACCTGTCATTTGCCGGTAGTTGAGCCAGAGGCTGGAGGATATTTTCTTTAGACCTGGTGTATCATGTTTCCTAGGTTCAGAAACCAGCCCACTTCTATTAGACCCAGCCACACAACTGCCAGTCCACAGGTGAGACAGTACACCCTCCCAACCCCAGTCAAGATTCCCAGGGAGGGAGCAGCGAGGCAATGAGGGAGGCAGGGTGGGGAAAGGAACCAGCAGAGGAAGATCCATTGGGCCGGGGAGACATTGGTTCTGTCCATTTACCACTCACCCAACTCATTTTGCCTCTATTGTCATGCGGGGATAAAAATCTTCATTTCATGAAGAAATTGTCAAACTTTAGTGCTTTGAGCTAATTTATGCTTTTCATCAGTTCACCAAATTGAGAGAATGACTCGAGAGAGGTCTGTCATCAGGCAGTCTCAGCCGAGGATTGTTTTATAACATTCAGGCAAAGAGCCTCCTTGGAGATGCTGGTAAACAGCCCAGCGACCGTGAGACGCTGGAGAAAGCACACTTGCAGAACCAGACGGTGAACAAAGGGCTTTCATGGCCAGGAAACGCACTCACAGGGGACTCGTCGGTCCCAGGCTCTGCCTCTGATTGGAAATGCAATCACTTGGCTGTGTTTAGCTGTGTCCAGTAAGGGGCCATTGGCGGTGATGCTCCACTAACTAGAAATCTCTTCTGCAATCAAATTAAACGCAGCCGCAGCACCCTCATGATACATGCCGGTTATCACAGAGACAGTTTATTGCAGAAATGCTTTTTAAACATTAATTATGCTGCACATAATATGACCCAGATAAAATATGGGCGTATTATGACTTGTCTGTGGCTTTGGGGTGTGCTGTTTAATCTTTGGTGATGGCTTAAGGGAAGAAAATGGGCCAGGCCTTTTGCTTTGGATTTTCATTCACAGGGCATTCTGTGTCTGCACGCCAAAGGTGGCTGCAGAGGTTTGGGCTCTGATTACTCACCTTGAATCATCCTTACCTTCTCCCCACACTGCCATGTTTCCTAGAGGAATCACAAAGACCCCCAGATTGCCTGGGAAGGCTCTGGGATTGACGTGGGGGACCCACCTTTTAATGGCCCTCTGCTTATGCCAGGTGCAGGCATCTTCCATCTTCTTCTGTGTAGACAACGTGTGTTCTGATTGGCTGGTGCCTGTGACTTAATGATGGTTAGTTATTGTTAACACCTGCAAAGGTAGGCGTCGTCTTTATTTTTCAAATAGAGAAACAATAGTTCAGAGAACAGATGTGACTTGGTTAATGTCTCCATTGTAAATAGTAAAACTGGATTTCACGCAGTTTTTGTCTCTGTGATCTTTCCACAGTGGTTTTAAAATTTTTATCTAAAGCAGTGGAAATCTGTCTTTAAATGCAATCTGATGTGGAAGTTTGAAGAGAGAAAATGAATGCAAAAGGAGCTGCCCCCAGTGAGGGTGGGACTGCAGAGCCACAGCCTCCAAGGCATTGTTAGGTGTGAAGACCACTGCCCTGCACCAAGCCTCATCCCAAGAGCCTCAGGGAAAATGCTGGTTGTTTGTGGTGCTGTGCTGTTGGGTGCTGGGGAAATGCCTCTGGCCCAAATTGAGGCTGTCCTTGTCCTCTGGGAACTTGCCTTTTCTCTGAGCTAATGAAGACAAACAAGTAGGAAGGGTACTTTCCATTGATGATGTGTAAGTGCTGTGAACTAAACCAAGGTGGGACCTGGTGGCAGGAGGCCTGGGGGAGAGGCTGTGGCACGGAATTTAACAGGGTGGCCAGGCACAGCCTCACTGGAAAGATGGCATTTAAGCAAAGGAAGTCAACTGAGCAGATATCTGGGGAAGTGGGAAGAGTGAGCAGGGTGGCCATGTAGCTGACACCCTCAGGAGAGAGCCTGTGGGCTTTGAGGAAGGAGGCCGGAGGGCAGAGTCCGGGGTAGCAGAGTGGGAAAAGAGGCCAGCAGGGAAAAGGGGGAAAGTCTAGAGGGTATCCTGGGACATTTTTCCCTGAATGAGAAGTCACTACAGGGTTGGAACCAGAAAGGGACATGATGTGACTCACTTCTGGATTTTTCTGATCTCTGTGTTGAGAACAGGCTAACCCTTGCTATAGAAAAAGCCCTGGCAAAAGTCAGACTTGCCTTGAGAGCGATGTTGGGGGAAAATGACCCTACATACAGGACAGCATCTCCATCATCTTGGGGATCTGCATCAGTATGAAATTGAGTGTGAGGTTGAAATGAAAAATAGAAATACACACATGCTCATGAGTGTGAGTGTGAATGTATGAATATGTACATGTGTCTGTGTGAATTCATGTGCGCACGTGACTGTGTGTGAATGTATGAGAATGTGTGTGGATGCATGTGTGCATGAGAGTGTGTGACGGTGTATGAGGGTGTGAGTGTGCATGTGAGTGTGTGGGTGTGAGTGTATGAGTGTGAATGGGTGTTTTGGGGACGAGAGAATGAAGACTCGTTGCCAAGGACAATCTCGACCAGACCCGTGGCAGGGACCCCATGTTGGAGCCTTAAGCCAATCATATGAAGGCCAGTTGTGATTGCGAGAAGGAGCCCCAGGGATTCCTGAGATAGTTCTATGAGTGTCTCAGAGCCGCCATGCTCTGGTGGCTGACCTCGTGCCAGCCCTTTCCACCTGACAACATCCTCTTCAAGGTCAATTATCCAACTCCCCCAGGGGGAGGGGGCATTCTCTTCAGGACTCCTTGACACGCGTCCTGTTTCTCACTGTCTTGACCCAGTTGGGGTGTTCCTGCCACCTCTACAGCATGGTGAACTTTGTGAAGACTTTGACCGTATCTGGTTTATTGTGGTAACTCTAGAGCCCAGCCAGTACCTGAGCCTTGGAAGGAGCTCAATGTTGACGTACGAACAGGGATCTTCCTTCATTTTACACGCTCCCATCAGAAATCTGTCTGTATGGAAACCAGGCCCCAAAGCTTGAATTTGAAGCTTTCTTAATGATCAAGCACTGACCAGTGGACCAGATCCTTTTGCTGGGTCATCCGATTTCATTAGAAATATGTATGGTGGGAAGAGTCTGCTTTGTGGGATAGAAATTTTGCTCTTTCAATAGAATGGGGTACCTGAGCTGAGTGGCAATGGAACTGCAAAGGGGCATTGCTTAGGCCTCGTCCGAGCCCTGGGTGGCAGTGTCTATTGATGAGAATGCTCGGGACAGACAGACAGTGTGAGGGAGCTGGATGAATGTCTGTTAGGGTTGGATCTGCAATGTTCCACCAAAAACACATGTACTGAAAACATGGTCCCCAGTACAGCAAGGTTCAGAGGTGAGGATTTTAGGCAATGGTTGGATCATGAGGGCTGTTACCTCATTAGTGGATTAATCCACTTGATGATTAATACGAATGGACTACTAGGTAGTAACTAGGCAGGTAGGGCTTGGTTGGAGAAAACAGGTCTCTAAGGGCATGGCCTTGGGTACTGTGTCTGTCCTTGGCCCCTTCCTGCCTGTCTTTCTGTAACCTGGCTCCATAAGCTGAGCAGCTTTCCTGCACCATGTCCTTCCTTCTTGATGTTTCTACAATGGGATTGGCAGACCACAGACTGACCTCTCAAACTGTGAGCCAAAATAAATCTTTCCTACTCTAAGTGGTTTGTGTGAGGTATTTTGGTCGCAGTGACGAAAAGCTGACTAACACATATGCCTAAAGAGGAAGTGCAAAAAGTGCATCTACTTATTGTAGATCTGGGGGAGGAAGCACAATAGCCGTGGGGAGCTAGGTGGTAAGAACGGCCTGGTAGCAGGTGGAGCCTGGTCATCCCAGGCCCCATGCTGGGTAGATTCTCACCCGCACTTCCAGAGTGGCATCCTGGACTCTCCTGGGGATCATTTGGGCTGTGGATTACTGCAGCGCTGGTTTGCTGCCTTGGGAGCTGTTTGGAAGAGGAATGCTCTGCACAGATGACAGCACAGAGGATGGTCCCCACGCGACTCTCAGTGGAATCTGAAATGCTGAAGGAATTAGATTAATAAGATTCAAGGCTGTAGGAGAAATTGGGTCACATGCTATCCTGGGAAGTGGGAAATTGGGCTGTCTGTCTTGGGCATGATGCATGTATGGGGGAGGGGAGGGAAGTTCTCCTATGGGGAAACAGGGCGGTATGCACTGCCCACATGAGGAGGTGGTTGTCATGTCTGCAGGTCAGGGGCTGAGGATGGGGGAACGCCGTGGAGTGGAGATTCAGGTTCAAATTCTAGCTCTGCCATCTGCTTGCTACCTGTTTTGGGCTAAATTGTGTCCTTCAATCTCAAATGTTGGAGATTCTACCCTTCATAACTCAGAATATGACTGTATTTGGAGATAGGACCTTTAAAGAGGTAGTAAAGCTACAACTGGGTCATATGGATGGACCCTAATCCAGTATCCTGATAAGAAGAGTGGTGGACACAGGGACACAGAGAAATGACCTTCTGAAGACAAAGGGAGATGATGGCCATCTGCAAGCTAGAGAGAGAGCGGCCTCAGACAAAACCAGCCCTGCCAATATTTTGCTGTTGGACTTCTAGCCTCCACAATTTTGAAAAAATAAATGTGTCATTGGAGCTAGTCAATCTGTGGCATTTTGTTCTAGTGGCTCTAGTAAACTACTAGACTACCTAAGTGACCTTGGGCAAGCCATTTTGCCTTTCTGAACCCCAATTTCTCCATCTGTAAAATGAATATAATATTCCTCATCCCACAGGATTCTGAAGAGAGGTGAACGACATGGCAGATGCAAATGTTCTCTGTACATGGCAAGCACTGAACAGATGATTTCCCTGATTTGCTGTTTTCCTTGGGGTTGCAATGTCCATCGATCATTTATTCTACAAGTAATATTGGGTGCCTATGACATGCCAGATACTCTTCTAAGGAATGGGGTTACAGTTTCAGAAAATAAAGACAAAGTTACCTGTGTCCTCCTGGAACTTTGCAGTGAGAAGCAATGAACAAGCAGTAAAATATACACCGTGTAAGAAAAGGATCCGTGCAATGGAGAAATTAGAAGAGAAGGGCACATGGGTGGGGGAGAGTGAGTGCAGAGCAGTCAGGTCTCTAGATGGCGTAGCTGGAGGGGTCTTCCTGAGAATGGGACATGGAGCAGGCAGGAAGGAGAGGATGGAGCCAGCCAGGTGGAGGTCTGGGAGAAGAATGTTCTGCAAAGAGGATGCAGCATGTCCCGAGGCCCTGAGCCTTGGGTTCAGAAAGTGTTAGTTTACTGGAAACCCGACTTGATGATTTGGAGCGTGGGAGGCATTTCTCAAGCTGTATGAGAAGCACCCTTCTTTCACTGCCTATTCTCACCCATGTGGGCATCCAGCATGGTGCTGATAGATCATGTACCTGTCCTTGTAGGTTTGGTCTTTTTGTTTGTTGGAGCAGGAACTCAGAGCAGGGGAGAAATAGCTCAGAAAGTCTGCAGTGGTCCAGGCCTCCTTGCTGGGGCCCATGACTCCATGATGATCATCTCTCAGAGCAGAAAGAAGAAGCCAGGTGAACTGGGACCTCCCAATAGCACCGTGTAGGGGAAGAGGGAATGGTGGTAGAAATGGGAGGTGAGCCCACATCCACGTGGAAGCTCAGTGAGAGGATCCTGTTACAACCGGGTCTTCCTGAGGAAATTGCAGCCCCTCGCACATGTATTCAAAGAAATTATAAATCAAAGATGAGAAGAAAGTCAAGTCACCTCCTAGGTACCAGCCAAGTAGGTGTTTCATAAATATTGATGGGGAAAGCGTAGATGATCGTGTTGAGTGAGAATCATGGCCCTGGAAAAATGAATTAGTTGCTATTATGTTGGTCTATTTTTTCCTAGGAATATTTTTACTAAATGTCTTAGATTAAAAATGTTTTGATCTTATGTTTTATATGCTCATTTTAATATCTTAATAAAATAAGCACTTGTTTTTGCTATTATGCAACATCACAGCGTTATTCTTCACCACACAAGGGTGTCATCACTGAGCACAACCTTCTGACACCAGCTCGCCAGGCTTGTTTCTCTCACTGTAAATAAGACCACATTGAACATCCTGGGTATGTAGTTTTCTTTGGCTTTTTCATTTCCCTTCCAACATTCTGAGAACTTTCCCCCTAGAATCAATTTCCTGATGTAGAATAGAATTACTTTAGTAAAGGGTACAATTTCTTCAAGGCTGTCAAAATCAATGTGAATCATCTTTATTTTATTCTCTATTGGATCACTTATTTCACTCAGTTTTGCTTCCCTTATAAATTGGAAAAGCATTCTTTCTATGTCTACACCCGAGATGCTGTCGAACATGTTGAGCAGGACAGGTTCAAGGATACGATTTACTCCTCTTCGAAGGCTCTTTATGTTTAAATTTCCATTTCTATAAATTATAGTACTATCTTATTCAATGTAAATGTAAAACTTTGTCCAATTATTTTGCGTAAAGAGATGCCTGAGAATACCCACTGATGCCTAAGTGTGCACCATATGTTTTCCTAGTAGTGAGAATTTCTAAGCTTGATGTATTTAAAGAGAGATTTAAAAAAGCATTTAGCACTGGTATCAGATTTATTTAGTTTTAATTGTTTTATGTGAGTTGAATTGGTATGAGTAGATTTGTGATGTTCTTTGCAAAATTCGTTCTTTTTTTAGCAGGGCACATTTTATGAAATAATCTTGAAGTGGCTAGACATCCTTATCTTTTTTAATGGTTTTTAACTCCTATTAGCTATAATGGGATTTCCACAAATAAATTGCCACATTTTGTTGAAAGATACCAGAAGCCCAGCTGACCCTCCCCTGAGGCTGGGGGGTTGTGAACCGTGCTCTCTCACACACACCATTTTTCTTTTCTCAGTGGAGCACAATTTTAAACTTCCATAAAAGAGTAGGAAAATGTTTACTGGACAGTGATGTGATTCTGAATCTTGGAGGCTGACACTGTGCTCCATCAGTGCAGTAGACTGACTGGGAAAAACAATTCTTTAAAAGCTCCCAATAAATGACATACTAAGGCAGCGAGGAGCCAGGGGCCTGCTCAGCCTCTGCTGAATCACATGTGACATATGTGACATATTGTTGTTTGAGGACAATGACAAACATTTCAGACCATCCATGGAAGCCACCAGGGAACTTTTGTTTCTAATAGCCCTGGAAGCCTTTATGGCTAATAGTGTGCATAACGAACAAGTCCAGTTTTCCAGCCCCTGAAAGGAGAGGCTGTGTTTGTGTGCGGGGAGCGAAGACCTCTGAAGGTTTGCCCAGCAGTGAGGGAATCATGTCCTTTGTAAGGGAGGCACACCACTCCACAGTGTGGGAAGATGGGAAAGAGGGGAACAGGGTCATAAGCCAAGATGTCAACCTGGGACCTCACAACTGGAGCCCAACTCAGATCAGATGTACCGGGTCAGGTTACACCAGGGCACCACACCAGAGCCAGGAGGCAAATCCAGAGCCAGGGTTCGGACTCGTCACAGAGGGAAAGTGCTAAGGCTTGCAGGATGTCAATGGCATACTCTCCCCTGCAGGAGGAGTGCCACTCACTTTCTCTTTATCTTCCTGGAGCTCTCCATGTGGCAGGAGGTCTGGGATGAGACTCCAAAACTCCAAGACTTCAATCTACAGCTGATTCTGTGGCACCACAGCCAAGCTGGTTTACCCTGCTCAGGTTCAGCCCTGCCTGTCAGGTTCAACCCCTGACATCTATTTCCATGTCCACCTGGATGTCTGAACTAGGAATTGGGAGGCCAGAGCCTAGTGCCAGATGCCAGTGTCTTCCTGTAAAGTGCTATTCTTTCCCTATTCTCTTTTGAGTCTTGAAGTGCCTAGACATCCTTGTCATTTTTAATGGTTTTAACTCCTATTAGCTGTAATGGGATTTCAATAAATCCTGTTGGTCTCTTTGTGAAATGAGGGGCTCGACCGGCACTCCTCAGTCCTGGATGTACACAGCAACCACTAAAAATCCTTTTTAAAAATGGCAAAACCTGGGTCCTCTCTGAGCCCCATGAAGTCAGAATATCAGCAGATGGAACTTGAACATCTACATGTTGAAGCCCAGAGGAGTAAAAGCATTTGACCCAATTCCGCCCAGATAGTCACTTACAGGTTGGTTTGAAATAGAGGCCTTCTTTGTCCTGGAAGAGATGATGATGATGATGATGATGACAGTGGTGATGACGACCATGATGACGACCAGGATAACGATAATAGCACAGGATGAATCAGCAGTGCAGGTGCTAGGGGCAGGTTGGCGGATGAGACTGGGAATTGCAGGATTGGAGAGAGATGCAGAGTCGAGCCCTATTCTTTCAGCATGGTTACTGTGCAGGATTGGGACTGCAGGGCAAAAAGAAAGCTGACAACAGGTCAGACAGGAACAGGGAATTCAGCCCAATCTAGAACATGCAGTGTGGCAGCAGCAACAACTCAAATCACAGTGTCCTAGGAAGAATGGAGGAGTTTTCCTCAAGGCTGGTGATGTGCTACAATCGTGTCTAAGCCGAGGTCTGAGTGAGCCAGCAAGAGTGTCAAGGCAAGACTAATTCCTATCACCATCTCCTGAGGTTAAGGTCCAGCCTCAGGGGAAAGAGGCAAAACCTAAGGGCAGCATCCCTCACGTCTGCAGCATCCATGTCCCTGGCAAATGATGGGAGAGGCCAATTCTGCAAGTCAGAAATGGGATGGAGATGGAGCTGGGGTTCTAAGGAGCCCCCAGTGACTGATGCAAGACTCAGAGCCCCTGGTATGTGTTTGAGAACAAAGGCAGAAGGCTGAGCAGGCCCAACTGTGAGGCTGAGGAAGGGCTTGGGAGCATGTGGTGCCAGAGCCAGCACACCTGGCCAGTGGCTCAGTGGTGCAGGAGGAAACTTAGATCCCATTGCTGCAGGTGGGAATGGAGAAGAGCTGTGCCTTAAGGCTGAGGGTCAGGGTCCTCTGCTGACTAAGCCTGAGAGTGTCAGAGATGACCAGAGGCACAGGAGGGGGTCCACACACCAGGATGCACCTGGGACATTTGGCTGTGTCTCCTCTTTCAGAGTCCAGCCTGAGCTCAACTCACCATACTTGTCTGCCTCCCAAACTGAGTCCTGCTGAGCAGAAGTAGAGAATAAAGCTGAACACTCCCGAAAGGTTTTGTGCCCAGCCGTGCTCAGATGATGGTCCTGCCACACAGATGACATCTTCCTCACAGTCAATAAAAATGATACACAGCAGACCATGGAGTTATTCAACACACAACTGTCAAAGATCTCTTTTATTGTCCAAGTATAAAACCAAGCAGAGACTCCCTTTTCTGGAAGGGCAGCGATGATATACTCACAATGATTTGGTACAAATAAATGAGAAACAGGCAGATATATGTCAGGCACTCTGCACTCTCCATTCATGTGGATTATTTTGTTCCTTAACAAGACCCATAACTGAACAGGCTTAAAACAGCTACTCCCTCATGTCTCCGAATACTACATGGAATATCCATAAGTGGTTTTTCCTGATTCAATGACTGTGTTTGAAGTAGCAATGTTTGGGAAGTGGTTGATGGTGCTGAAAGACCACACTATGTAGATCTAATCTAAACTGACCATTCAAGCAGGAACTGAGTCACTACTGAGATCCTTGTTGCTGGATGAGTTCCACAGGACCACGTATCTCCCTCTGATTCATGTACTATTTTCCTGCCTTTGATTCCAGAGGGTGGGGGGATGGAGTTTTGACTTCCACAGGGATGCTAGAGAAACTTTGTTTAGTTTGAGCATAAACAGATATTTTTCTGGATCTATGTGTTTTCATGGAACATCACTTTTTCTATCTTACTTCAGTGTCATGTATAGAGCTTGACTTTTTTTGTATATTTCTGGTGGTAACTAGACATTTTAAAACTGTTTCCATCAGGCAATTAGGTTCCCTGCATCTGGGAAATGGTAATGTAGATAATACCCTTGCTTGCAGTGAAGAGACTCCAGAATCTTAAACAAGATGCCTGAGAGGCCTCAACTTATTTTTGAACTTTTTATTATGGAAAAATTCAGACACATACAGGAATTGATAGAACAGTACAATGAAAACCCATGCAACGACCTTTCAGTGTCAGCAGTCACCACTGGGGTATCTCATTTCTGCTCCCACCCGCTGTTATCTACCTCTTTTACCCTCACTGATTTGTCTGGAAGCAAACTCCAATTGTATGTCATTTTATCCACATATGGTTCAGTACATATCTCTGAAAGATAAAAACTATTCAAAAGCACATAATCACAATGCCATTGTTGTTTGTAAAAACGAGTGTACTTATCAGCATCAAATATCAGTCATTGTTCAGTTCCTTGACTATGAATCATTTTTTAAATTATTGGTTTGTTCAAGTGAGGATCCAAAGGAGTTCCATGTGCTCTAAGATGATTTTAAAACAGTCCCTGTACTTGGCAGGCTTTGTCTATTTGGACTCAGAAATCCTGATGTAAATACATGAGGCCATCATGTCAGCTCTCTACCGCCCAGTGATTGGCCCAGCAAGTACATCATCTGCTGAAGGACGGCAGCAGAGACCAGAGGCACAGGTGGTAGGAAATGAGATGAGCACAGATTGCCAGGGCCTCAGCTTGGGCCTAAGATGTGCTCATCCTAAAATTTGGTCACATTTTAAGTATTGGCGGGGAAAGACCACCCTGGAGTCTACCTGATGGGAGGTTGAGGAGCCACTTGGGAAGTCTTAGATCAAGGGATGGAAGAGTTGCTCAAAAGAATGGGTCACAGGGTAGGGTTGGTCCAACCCCACAGATCCCACTCACTTCCTGGTGGCATTCCATATGACCACCTACATCCTGGAAGTGTGCACTGCAGTGGTTCTGGGTTTGAAGGGGGTGGAGTATGTGCCTGCTTCTCAGGTCCTTTTTTCCCCTCAAAGCCAAGGGATCACAAAAATCTCCCCAGGACTTTAAGAATTTAAGTTGCTAGCACAGGGACATCAAGCACCGTAACTGATGGATTTGATTAAAATCCATGCTGTACAAGTGGAGTCTCAGATTGGAGAGAGCTACCTTTTTGTTCTTGGACACATTTTTGACACTTTTGCTCCCTTTAAATGTGGGGAGGACAAGGCAGGATGCCTCCACCCACCCATCTATCGATCCCGTTTCCATTCTCTCTGCTCATTTTTCGTTCTACTCACTTGGCATACAAGTTCTTTCCGTGTTGCTGGGAACAGTGAATACTGGCAGCCCCAGATTATCCACACCAACATAAAGGGGATTTCTCTTCCCATCATTTGTATGTCAGTCCTAGTGAGGAAATCTGACTGTCCTTTTTTGAATCACATGTCCACCAGCTCAGTGATTGTGTTCAGAAAAAACAGAATACTCTAGGTAAGCTCAGGTGAGGTGTCCTCTTTATAACCAGAGAAAGGGAAGAGAGGAATGTGAAGAGCAGGAACAACATACTAACCACATTCCATCCCCTGCCACTGGCACGGGTCCAAGTCCCAGTGAGAGCCTCCAGGATTGAAGAAAGTTCAGTATAGACAGTTCCACTCTTCATGTTTAGAATTTTATTCATCCCATTCGATTTATTTTATCCAGTGTAGCTATCTCATTTCCCACCATCTTGATTCATTATTGGTCCATCTCAAATGGAGAAGAAGCAGAAGGGAGAGAAAACACTCTAGGCAACTGGTACAAAGGTAGTTAAATAAACATAATTAGTCAGTACCAAACCCGTTTTCTTTTGTTCTTCACAACCATTGCCAATTCAGAGTGTCAGCTCCCCTTCCTCTCCTCTTTACCTCTTCACATTTCTCCACGAGGACTTGCATTGGTGTGACCTGGAGACAAAGATGAGCAAAGAGGTGGGGGAGTGGGTAGGGTGACAGGGGAGCAGGGAACGGAAGAGGCCGAAGCAGACTTCCGGTTCTGTGTGTGCTCACGGACACGACGGGCACTAGCCCCTTCAACGTTTTGTTGAAAACAAAACCAATTCTAAAGTTGAGTGAACTCTGTGATGATTACTATGACTGAACATCATCCTTTGCTCCAACACACTTATAAGGAAGGCAGGTTGGCACTTGGTCAACAATTCCTGAGAGACTTTGGAAACAAAGACTTTGAAAATCTTTCTAAATCTTTAAGAACAAAGACCAACTTTTAGCTCAACCGATGTATTTGTTTAGGTTGGATGCAGTAACAATTTGTATATGTTCATTTTATAAGTGTTTGTGTCCATTTCAGAAGCAAGTATGATATCTTTAAGTTTTTAAGTATTCAGAAGAGCTTTTGGTTGATTTTTTAAAAATTCTACTACAACTTTCCTCATGCTAATCATTGACCAGGATGCCTTTGCCCCCTTACAAAGTTGCTCCCCTGAGAAAAACAATATTTTTGTATCATAATATACTTAAAAACCACTTATAGGTACACCTTGTAACAAACAGTTGGGAACTACCAGTACTTTCCTGTGTATGCTAGCATAAACATGGTCAAAATATCTGAGCATGAGTTAGAAACAAATGAATATTAAAAATGCAAATGGCCTAGCTGAACTCAAGGGAAATACTTCCCAGACAGACAAAAGTGCCATCAAAAATGCTAGCATGGTATTATGAAATTTTAATTCATGATCAAAATGTTTTCTCCCAAGTCTCAACACTACTTTCCAATGTATCTTTCAAATTATAGTGGGACTTGGTGGATAACTTTTAAATATCCCTTAAATTGCAAGTAGATGAACATTTGGCCCAAAATACTTTAAAATTCTTACTGTGGCTAAGCTGGGAGATTGAGGAGGAAGAGTTACATCAGCACAGAGCACTCTGCTGCTTATATCTTACATCTTCTAGCAACCAGAATGCGTTTCAGGCACGCATTCCCGAGTTATGTTTAACAATCCCGAGACATCATCTCTATTCAGCTTCACAGCCTCCGGTGGAGATGGAGTGAATATTAAATAATCAAGAGGGCCTGTCATGAAATCCTGATGCACCCGGGCAAAGCTCAGCATTAGGGCGACTGCTTTTTTCTTGATGTTATATTTGCATCTTGTTTCAGAAATAATATGCTTTAAGCTTTTAAAATGAGCATTACTGGGTGATTGAGGTTAGGGGCAATCTTGAGTATCGATGGCATGTTAAAGGAAACTGTGGTTTGACTCTGCGAAAAGTAAATTCCTTTGATCTTATGCTGAAAACATTTATTCAGATGTGACTGAGCTTGCAAAATGCAGGTAAATCATCCGTGCCTGTAGTGGTGTGGAAAGAGATGAGAACAAGGGGAGTCTGGATGTTCGAGGTGCTTGCTATGACTAGATACCTGTGCACAGTTGTATTGATTTTCTATGGCTGTATAACAAGTGATCACAAATTTAGCATCTTAAAGCAACACCCATTTATTGGCTCACAGTTCTGTGGCTCAGAAGTCCACTATGGCATGGGAGGGTTCTCTGCTCGGTTCATGTTGTAAGGTGAAATCTAGGTGTCGGCTGGACTGAGTATTCACCTGGAGGCTCTATGGATGTGTCTATTTCCAGTCTTGTTCTTATTGTTGGCAAAATTTAGATCCTCGTGGTCATAGGGCTGAAGCTTCTGTTGCTGGTTGTCATCCAGGAGCCTGCTCATAGCTCCTAAAGACTGCCCAGGCTCCTTGTCCCACAGGCCCCTTCATTCTTGAGTTACCAGTGCAGGGTTAAGTCCCTGTGCTTTGAAATTCTGACCTTCTCTGTGACTGACATCTAGATTCAGGCTTATAGGGCCCATGTGGTTAGGTCATGCCCACCCAGATAACATCCCTATCTAAAGATAGACTTATTAAAGGCACAATTACATCTGGAATGTCTCTTTTGCCACCTAACATGACATCATGTTCCGAGTCCCAGAGACTCTACAGGGCATGTCCAGCAGGGGGCAGGGAACTGGAGGGCATCTTAGACTTCTACCTATCACAGTGGTGTTGATCTGCTGCAGCAGCCATGACGTCCTTCTTAGATGACCATGAGCTTCTGGAGAGTGTTGTCAGAAAGAAGGGATGGAGATACTTAGAGGCAAATTATCAAGAAACTACCCATGCCATCTTCCTGCTGAATAAAACCAGGCCAACTACTAATGCAACAGGTAGTTCCTCATGTCTTCCTAAAGCACCCCAAACACAATATGAACTACCCAGAAACTTTAGTAAGTGAAAATATAAACCTAGCCAGAGATGTAGGGAAGGGCCTGGCTGCTACTTCTGCCACTCTTGGGAATCATGAAATTTGGAAAATGATGTCCTTTCTCTTTGGTCAGATGTAATTCTGCAGGCACTGGTCCATCAGACCTGGGTCAGCCCCACTCACCCCTCAGTCAGGCACATTTGTGCACCATCAAGTGCAGTGTCCCAAAAGGGGTAGGGGAAGTTTAGGCTTGTGCAGCAGACCCAGCATCTGATGTTGGAGAGAAGCATATTCCCTGAACTCAAAAAGCAAAGAACAGAGAGCAGAGATTCTCACCTCAGTACTATTGACTTTTGGGGTTAGGTGACTTTTTGTAGAGGGGGCTGTTCTGTGCACTGTAGGATGTTTGTCCTGGCCTCTACCCACTAGATGGCCCTTGAGTTGTGACCAACAAAAATGCCAACTATTCCCTGGGGGGCAAAATCATGGTTGGTTGACAGTGACTTCCAAAGTTATGTGATTCTGCAACATAAAAAGAGTGCAGAATTTAGAAAAATCATCCAATCTATCTTTGAGAATTTTCCTCTATTGTTTAAACTGGAAAAGACAGAATGGGATGGGATAGAGAGAGAGACAGACAGGCACCAGGAGAAACAGGGAGTAAGAGCAAATGAGCTCTTTGCTGGAGTCCTTATCAAGTGATGCCTGAAGTCATTACCTTGGCCTTCTGCCACTCAGAACCTAGGGAGTCCTAACTGATCCAGGGGTCATAATTGAGAAGAAAGAGAATTAAAGATTCTGATGTCCCAGGGCTTTTCCTTATCATCCATGCACAGGAAGGATGAGGCAAGGGAGGCTGTTGGGGTCTGGTGGTCAAGGTTCTTGTCTGCCTTGGGGCTTGGTCCTCTTCCCCCCATGGAGGGCTGGTAGAATAAGCCCATTTGGTCCACCTAGAACTCTGAGCCTGACCTTTACAGCCAGAAGTATATTGGAAAGCACTTCATTCTCATTGTCTTCCATGTCTCTCTTCCATTGTAGAAAAACAAGGGAACAGATATTAAGAGCAAAAAAAAAAATCCATAAACATCAAGAAGAATGTGGATCCATGACCCATAAAGCTGATTTATAAAGAAAAATTTGGCAAGAAAACTTGATTGCTTTTATTGATAGAATGGCTAAATTAGAAGATGAAAGGATCACAGCAGAAGTCATAGATCTTATTTCAGTAATGCAGCTGATATATTATCTCACAAAATTTTGCTTGACAAATTAATTCAAATTGGGTTGGCAGAGGAGTTGTCAGTACAGATTGAGAGCTGGACGAAGCTCATAAAGCCTTGGTAATGACACACAGTCATGGGTGGAGCTGCTATAGCTGCCTAATGCACTACTAGGCTCTGATTTCACTGTACCTCTAAATTCTGTACTGAGAAGAAGGGACCAATAAATGCAGGGTAGTCAGCCTTGGCTACTGGATCACTTAATGAAGGGCTCAAAAAAAAATCAATGGGAATTGAGGAAGGACACGAGGGAGAGTCTCCTTAGCAATAAGCCTTGGAGGAATGTTAGCAAGCTGAGCTCACAGTGGGGCTGCAGGACAAGCTGGAAACCTTGTCTTCAGCAGTCAGATAACAACATGTTCTTAATGGTAATTATTTATCTGCTTTGGGAAAGCTATATGTCCTGATATAAAATCACAAATCTAAATGCCTATAGTGGGACCAGGTAGGGAGATGACAGAGTGAAACTGAGGAGTGCATGCCCCAGACAGCAGTGCTGATAAATGCGGTCCATTGGCCTGAATCTCAACCATGATGTCGAACAAAAGCAGTGAGGCCCAAGGAAAATATTTGGTAGAATTTCACTTACACACAGTCATAGGTGGTAACAAAAATATATAATTAAAACAGGAAAATGGTTGATGAAACTTGGCTTGTGGTCTTCTGCCTCTCAGAACCTAGGGAGTCCTAACTGATCCAGGGGTCATAATTGAGAAGAAACAGAATTAAAGATTCTGATGTCCCAGAGCCTTTCCTTATCATCCATGCACAGGAAAGATGAGGCAAGGGAGGCTGTTGGGGTCTACCCCCTAAGAGGAGGATAGATGTTGTGCCTGGAAGGACATAGAGCCTCTGGGCTGTATACCATCCCTTGACCTGGGACTTGGCTACATAGATGGTGGCTTCATAATTACTCTTTAAAACTGTGGACATATTTTGTATGCTTCTCTGAATATGGGACCTATATTTCAACGAACAAAGGAAAGAGAAAAGTGTTCAGTCACTAGTCTGCTACAGTGGATTGTTGCCATGTGGGAATGAGGCCAATCTTGTTAGACCAAGCTTTTAAAGGAAGTAAGATATATGGATTTTTATTGAAATAAACTAGTAGCTAATTCTAAAATTATTTAGACACTGCACGCCAACAACATGGGCCAACTAAAACAGGTCTAAAGGTGAGATTGGGCCTGTGACTGCCATCTTGTGATTTCTGCCCTGATCCAAGGGATTGGAGGAAGACGGTAAACGTTTCCCCTACTCTATTTAGCAGTGTGCTTTGCTTTTCATTTGGGGGAACTTATGGAAATTGCCAATGAGTCAGTGGGTCTTTATTCTCACAACTATTCTATTTTAGCTGGCACTCAGAAAATTTGGGAAAATTTTCCAGTATTATTTAGCTAGTAGGAGGGAGATAGGGGCTTTGAACCTAGGCTGATTTAATTGCAAGGCCTGTGTGGTCACTGACTTAGTGAATTGGCAGTGAGTGGGGTGCTTGTTTGCTGAATTTCTGCCCCAGCAGACAGCACTAATAGATCAGCGCTCTTCCCTGCGAAGGGAGACTGTCTTGCAACGTATTCTGCCCCAGCTCTCCAGGAGCCCATGGGGTCCACTGGTGTTGGTGATTCAGATGAAACACGTTTCCTTTCCTGCCACCAGGCTGCTGTACTGTCCAGATGGGTCCAGGCTGGGGCAGTGGTTTCTGAAGCTGTTGCTGGATGCAATATTGTCAGCCACGGCCAAGTGCTTGCAGTCGGTGGCTCTTCAGTAGAGTTGTCAGCACGGCCTTGTCTGCCCACATCGGATTTTTTCTGCTGGTGGCATTGACATCATTGTCCTACCTTCTCCAGAGCCAGGGTGTTGGCTCGGTGCTCTCCACAGCCTGACATGTCTTCAGGGCAGAGAAATCACCCTGAAAACTGCTCCCTTTTTTATACCTTTGGGAAAAAAGAGCATTATCAAGGGTGACTAAATGGGGTGTTAAATGATCATCAGAAAAGGGGAAGGACAATGACATGCATGACATTGGAGGTTGGTGCAGACAGAAGAAAGGGTGGTGAGAAGGCATACAAGCAAGGCATGTGGTCAGAGGGAGCCCCCAGCACAGGGTGGCATGGTAGGAAACTGAAGATTGTTAGAACCAGATGAAACTGAGGGAATGCACATTCCATCTCCCCCATTTTACAAATGAGGGCCAGGGGTGTGGTGCGATTCATCCAAGGAGCGCGGATGCTCTGTCAACCCAGCGACTCTCACCATGGCGTGAGCAAAATCTGGTGCAGTCATTGGGAGAGCCAGTCTGGGGTTTAGACTCTTGGGTTTACATACCAATTTCACTATGTTCTAGTATGAGACAGGTGACCATGGGCAAGTTCCTTAGTCTCTCACCTATGGCATGCAGAAAATAGCAGGATATATTTTATAGAGTTGTGTAGATTATGGGAGGAAACTCAGGTAAAAGGATGTATATGATGCCTGGCATGAAGCAAAGACTCAGAATTTATAGTATTTTAATAGAAACATGTATAGACATTTATATATTTATATAAAATCCTCATATCTAATATTGTGGCAAGTTATATGCTGTAAGTCCTGTATGTCCAAGGGCTTCTATAGTTAAAATTGACTTTTCATTTATGAAGTTGGATTTATATGGCCATTTTGGTTCTGTTATGTCATTTTGGAAGAACAGCACAGTATCTTTTATAAAGAAATATTGCCTAAGTGCTGCTTTGAGAGGTAACACTTCTCAGTAGACCCCTCGCCCTCTGCTGGCACTGTTCTCCGAGGGACAGTGCTTCGTAGTTCCAGAGTGGTGTATATAAATGACAGCCTCCTCCTTTGGGCATCTCTTAGTTATAGTTGAAAGAGTTGTTTAAAATCATATCTTTATAAGGAGAAAAGAAAGATCCATTGTAGGATGACAAGTGATCTCAGGCATAGACCTGAGTGAACTGTGTCCTCATGGTTTTCTGGGGTCCTTCTCAGGGCAACTGAGGCCTTGGGGTGCTGGTCACTTGTCAGGGTACATGAGCCTGACTGTAGTTAGTGGGTGCTTATTGCTGGCTACCGCTGTTAGAGTGAAGGTCCAGAGGGGATAGGGGACAGGAGCAGAGGGAAGATGCCAACTGGAGGCTCTGGGAAGAGACCTGGGGTACCAGGGCAAGTGCAGGTTGGAGAGGACCCACACCGTGGTCATTACTCCTGTTTCTGGTGGCTGTCGACCTTTCCCAGCAGGAAAGTACATGTGTTTGGGAGCAGGGGTGGGAGGCCAAAGAGAGAAGGCTGTTGGTAAGGGAAACAAGCCAGTGTAGGCAACAGGTGGCAGACAGACACTATTTAGATAGATAACAGATAGGTGAAGAAAGAGCTTCTGGGTAATGCATACCTAGAGAGATAGATAGTGTATAAGGTTTCTATTATTTTCCATTGTTATTATAATAAAACTAGTTTTAAAACAGCATACATTTTTATGTCATAGCTTTATAGGTCAGAAGTCCGGTTGGCTCCCTTGCTCTGGATTTCTTAATGGTGTCTCAGGCTCTCTCTTCCTAGAGGCTCTGGAGATGAATCCCCACCTAAGCTCATCTGAGTTTTTGGCCATATTGAGTTCCTTGTAGTTGTCAGCCCGAGGTCCCCGTTTCCCTGCTGCCCATCCGTGGCACCTCTGTTCCTTGAGGCTGCTGGAGGAGATGACCCCCAGTTGCCTTCCTGATGCCTCTCTCCTGCTTCCTCTTCTGCCTTTAAGGGCTCGTGTCCTTATTTGAGCCTACACAGATCATTCAGAACAACTCTCCTTTTTAAAGACAGCTGATAAGTCAATTACATTTGCTATTTCCCTTCCCAGGACTACCTATTGGTGTTTGTTTGAATCATGAGAGGATGGGAATTTGGTGGGACATCTTTAGGATTTTACCTGTCACGGATGGATGGATGGAAGAATGGAAGGATGGAGTGATTTATGGAAAGTTAGGCAGAAAATTGATAGTAGTACATGAGATGATCAGTTAGCTAGACAACAGGCAGATTGGAAGATAGGTGGAAGATACGTAGACAGAGGGGCAGGAGCAGTGCTAAGTCAGGTGCCTACCAGGTTCTGGTTGTGCCATTACCAATGCCTTCACAAGTGGGGCTTGAGAAGGGTTCTCATCCAGGGGCGAGTGTGGTGGTGTTATCACTGTCCGACCGGTTTTTTTTCCTTTTTCATGGTTCTATATTTCTCACTTAGTTAAATGTCCACCACTTACCACCACATAGCCTGGCTTTGTGACTTTCCATGGTTGAAGCTGATATGAGAGTTGGGTAGCTTCATGCAAATGTTTCATTTCCCATTTGTTTGTTTTTTCTTAATGCACTCAGACATTTATTGAACAACTACTTTGTGCCAGGTTTGTGAGACACACTAGTGATACCATGATGGACAGGGTAGACATGGTCCCAGATCCCACAAAGCCTGCTGTCTGGTGGGGGTGATGGGGAAGTAGATGGCAATGCTGATATCAGGTGACAAATGCAAGGAGAAGAAAGATGGAACACATCAGGGGACATGTAACCTTGCTTTGGGGACCTGGGAAAACTTTGAGGAAAAAATAAAATCTAATCTGAGACCCCAAGGATAAGAAGGGATCGGTTATGTAAAGGAAGTGGCTGCCTTGAACACCAAAACCTCATCAACTCTAATTCAGTTGCACTGGCTATTTCTGTTCCTAATTGCTCCTGCACAGATCTGTACATACACTGCATATTTAGGATGTGTTGGTACTTTCAAATGCAAATGTGTTCTGCAAAAATGTCTTGTGCTTGTATAACTCAGCAAAAGTTCTCTGGCTGTGGTAGGGCCATGGGCTTTGCAGCTTTTGTTTTAATGTTCACTTTAGGTGGGAGCTGTTTGTTCTCACCAGGCGAGGGGCTGCCTAGTAACTCCTTCCATGTCCAAGAGTGCCTGGCACTGCCTGCCCTGCTGGGCTTTCTGAGCACAGAGGTTGCTGTGTGAGGCGTGTTCTCAGGGGGATGCTGAAGTACGTGGGCTCTTGGTTAGCTCTTCGTTGCTTCTTGGTGTGGGATCACATTGCGGTGCACATGGCTGAAGGAACCGGGCAAACAGAATGGTGAGGACTCTGGCCTCTGTCCTTTTCTCTGATCCCTCAAACTCCAGTCTCTGATCATTTTTGGCAATATTACAGCAACCCAGTGGGAGCTCCAATAGTTTCTGGGGGAAAGTGAACCCTGAGAAGGAAGCCGGGACAGGTGGAAACCATCTTTCACCCTTAGAGGCTGGGTGGCCAATGAGGGATCTATGTTCCTGCCATGAACTGTGTACAGGAGCTTGCAAGGAGGCTACTTGCCTCTGTATCTGAGTTCTGAACTCAAGGGAATGAGATTAAATAATATATCAGGGAGTGGAATGCCATTGAGGTTAAAAGCAAGAGTTTGGAGTTAGTGTTTGAGTCACAGCTTTGCTTCTCACTGTGTAGACACAGGCAAGTTACTCTCTGTGAACTTGTGTCCTCACCTGCAGAATGGAGACAGTATAGCACCTAGCAGTATTCAAGGGCATAATATGAATCAAGTAGTTATCCTAGGGAGAAATAAAAGCCTTTTAGTTTTAATTATCACAAACGTCTTGCACAGTGGTTCTGATTCTTTAATACAACCTCTCATTCTAAACAAGCACCCGCCAGGATCTTGTTTCATAATCATAAAGAAACAGGAACCTCAAAGAATGTAAAACATACACAGGCATTCAGAAGAGTTAATAAAAAGCAACAGAGGGACATACTTTAAAGCTTTGATTTTTTTTTTTTTTTTTTTTGATACTGAGGATTGAATACCACTGAGCCACATCCTCAGCCCTATTTTGTGTTGTATTTAGAGACAGGGTCTCACTGAGTTGCTTAGTGCCTCACTGCTGCTTTGAACTCGCAATTCTCCTGTCTCAGCCTCCCTAAGTGCTGGAATTATAGGCGTGTGCCACTGTGCCTGGCTAAAGCTTTGATTTTTTATTTTATGAAGCCAAGATGAAAATTAAAGTGAGATATGGATCTGGTATTATTAGTTTTGACAACAAATTTTTAAATGAGAAAAGATACACCTTTAATTTGACTTTACAACAGAATTTAGATCATCAAAATCTGTCTATGTTTTTGTAAAAAATATAATCATGGATAGACAAGCCTTTATGCCAGTGTCTTCATAAATACATGCTTATGTTGGACAATGAAAACTTTTTCCAAAGGGTTAACACTTGTTGATTAAACAGTAGAACTTGGTTCTGCCCTTCGGTGTGTCTCGAATTTCAGTAAATGGACACTTCATTAGCAGTCCACTCTCACTAATCATGTTCGACACTCACAGAATCTAAAATCTTTGGTGCGTTCCATTTCTCCCTGTGTTTTTTATTAGCAATGAAATATTGATAATTTTATAAGAGAGGTATAAAATGTGTCTGTAGAAAATGGTTGCAGAGGTTGGTGATGAAAATGGTGGCGACTTTTTAGGGAAGAAAAGATGAAGGAGCAGTTTAGATTTCAGGAGGGCAGCCGAGCATATTGACCAGGCAGAGTGCCTGGGAAGGGCTTCAAGACAGACTAGAAGAGAGAGAATGGATGGAGGAGTGGATGCAGGGGAAAACGTCCAGACGCTGCAAGTAAGAATGGAGGTCAATATAGAGAAAGAGGGGACTGGAGAATGAGTCTTGCATTCTTCTGGTAAGATCACAGCCTAATAGAGGAGTGGGGTGTGAGTGGCTAAGGATTGCAAAAGAGTGGCCAAGTTTAGTAGCATGAAAAAGTATAGAAAACTAGCACGGATGTGTAGAATATTGTGCTTATTTTTCCAACTATTATTTATTGAGAATTATGGTGTGCTGGGTACTAGAGACAAAGGGGTGAATAAGACACAGGGAAAGGAGTAGACCCAGAGAGAACACTATGATCCCCCCAAATATTTGAAGGGTTGCCAAGTAGGCATTGGATCAGAGGACCTGCCTGTCCTATATGTTACCAAACTCCAGAGCTAAGACCAGTAGGTAAAATTTACAGGAAGCAAGACCTTGACTCAAAATAAGTTTTTAGAGGGAATGAGTCCTTTGCCTGCCTGAAGATCTTCAAGTGGAGAACAGGTAGCCAGTCACTGGCTGTGATTAATAGCTACTGCTCAGCCATTGGCAGGCAAGTTGCAGTCGATGAGCTTTTAAGACTCCTGACATCTCTGTGAGTCTGTGAATCACTAGGTGTCATCCCATGATGTCACCTGAGAAATTACTGCATAGATTGTCATCCTGCCTCAACTCTTGTCAATGTGCATTTATTTTATTTTAAGGAGCAGGGGGCCCAGGAGAAGATACAAGTCTATTTCCTTTAAAGTAACTACTCTTCTATTTTTTTTTTTTTTTGTGATTAAGACATTTATTTAAAACCAGGCTTTCTAGTAAAAAGGCATATAATCACTGGTTCTCTTCTGCTCCTGTCATGACAGATTAGCATTAATAATTTAGAGAACAGCAGCATTAAAAGTAATTACAAACTGTCAGAAAGATACAAGAAATATGACATAGCTTGGAGCTTCTTTTCAGACCTCCAATATTATTTGAGGGGAAAAATAATTACATTTTCCTGTTCATTCCCTAATACAAATAACTTAGGATATCTCATAATTCTTGAAACTTGCAATTAATTCATTGAAAAACTAATGTCAGGTTGAAAAAAGACCTGTTTGGTCACAAATTTCCACTGTGGAATGATTCCTTAGGGCACATTCCCAACTGCCTTGTCAAGGTCTTTTAAATGCATTGACATAGCAATCTGAATAAATCAATGAGCATTTAAAATATAAACTGTCTAAACTTTAATTGTGCATGCATTTAGCTCTTTCCCCCTTTGTCTATCTCTTGATTTAGGTATGCATCCCTATAAATTTACCTAAGATTTCAGAACCTAGCAAAGTTCTTTCTCATGAGCTCTTGTCCATCCCAAGCCTATTTGTTCCATCTGGTGTTTATTCTCAGAGAAAAATGATCAAAGGGTTAGTGCGCACATCTTAATACCACTGATAAGGTTCTCTTCTTTCTGAAGACCTTTTTGCTTTGTTGAATGTGCTGTAATCTGAGAAGAAAGAAGAACAGAAATTGATACTTGCCACTTGTACACTTATTCTCTTTTATTCCAGAGAAAGAAAAGGGGTAAAAGCAATTTCCCTCTATCTTTAAGTCACTCATGTACAAAATTTAAAATTTACAATTCCTGGAGTTGAACAGATGTATTAGGTATACATCCTGTGGTATTCATATCATCTCATAGTGGTTTCATAAAATCAGAAAACTCTTAGCAAAATATTTGTTCTTGTCTCAGCAGAATGATTTAACCTCAGAACAGATCGTTAAGTGGCCGACACATCCAACAGACTAGAAATGGGGGTGTTGAATTGGTGGCTATGATCTTTCTGCCTTCACCATGCCTGGCATCTTGTAAGTTGTGAGAGCCCGGAGCAGGCAAGGGTGTCACGTGAAAAATAAGAGGCGGGGAGGAGAAAAGAAGGAACGTTATTGCATTCTTAATCCTGGTGGTCCCTGAAAAGTCACCATTTTATGTGGCATGTACTTTAGTTAGAAGGTTATAGGGGTTAGTCTTTATGCTATTATGTGAAGTCCTACTTTGTATTCTTTAATATGTCAAATGATTAGAATCCTAAATTCAATCAATATTGTTCTGAAAAAGAGCTCATCTGACTCGTTGGTATTCACCTTAGCATGCGCACATTCTTGTACTTCCTCCCCCTTTCCCTGGCTCCTGCCTGTCCACTCTGAGGAATTAGCCTTCACATAGAATGGTTTATAATGATCCTCTGAAAGGAAGTATTTATAATATCCCTCTTATAAAGAACTTTTATATTGACATAAATGTATGTAGTATGAGAAATTATGAGACAAATGTCATATTAAAGGCTATTCTCTCTAAGCACCTGATATAACACAGATCTCTAGAAGGAAAATTTTAAAAATATTTCTTAATGTTTGTTATGTAAGTCATTCATACCTACAAAATTAGGATAAGAAAGCCAGATGAGCACAAACCAACTTTAAAAATCACCATCTAGTGATAATAACTATTATTATTAAGTTGGTGTTTATCCCCCCACAAACTTTTTCAAGAATTTATACCTTAAAATAATAAATCATATTGTACATGGGGATGAAGTTTGTCCCTTCAACAATGTAAAATAGATGTCTTTATCAGTACATATGCAGCCATATCACCATTTCTAATGATTTCAGAGTCATTGGGTGTTTTAGTCAGCTTTTTTGCAACTGAGGCCAAAAGACCTAACAAGAACAATTAGAGGAGGAAAAGTTTATTTAGGGCTTATCGTTTCCGAGATTTCAGTTCATAGATGGCCTACTTGGTAGCTCTGGGACTAGGTAAGGCAGAACATCTTGCAGAAGCGTGTGGTGGAGGAGAGCAGTTCAGGACGTGGCAATCAGGAAGCAGACAGAGCTTTCTTCACTGGGGACAAAAAATATACCCCAGAGGCACACACTCAGTGGCCTGTCTCCTCCAGCCACATCCTACCTGCCCTTAGTTGCTGCCCAGTTAATCCCTATCAGGGCATGAATCCAGCAATTGGGTTACAACTCCCATCATCTAATCATTTCACCTTTAAACCTCTTGCATTGTCCAGACATGAGCTTTTGGGGACACCTCATATCTAAACCATAATGTTGGGCGACTTAAGCCATTTTTATGTAAGTGTGTGCTACTGTTGAAAATTCAGATAATTCCCACTTTGTTACTATTAAAGAATTCTGTAATAGATGTCCTTGGAGTTCCCTCCTTACATTCCTCTCAAAGAGCCTCCAGATGTCCTTGAGGCCTTACAGGGGTGAGCTGCCATTTCAGTTGGATATAGGGTCAAATCCAGTCTTGATGCTGGGTGGACAGGGACTGACTGAATGAAAAAGTCAAACCAAAGTGTGATGCTGTGAGCAGAGGAGACTCCGGGACACTTTCCCTTTTGCTTGGCATCTTCCCTTCTGTTATTTCCCCATTACTAATCCAGTCATGGATTTCCTCATCCACAATTACAGCCACAATTAGTGCAATTAATACTTATCCTCAAAGTGTGTATGTGTGTATCTGTCTGTCTGAAGTTTAGAAATAAAGCCAGAGGATCTCTGCATATCCTTTCAATGTTGTCTTAAAGTACTCGCCAACAGGCCTACCTGAGGGTCGACTTTTTAAGGCAAAGTCAGCAAACTTTTTATGTGAAAGGCCAGGTAATAACTATGTTAGACTTTGCTAAACCTATGGCCTCTGTCACAGCTACTCAACTCTGCTGCTACAGTGTGAAATCAGCCACAGGCTATATGTAGACAAGCAAGTGTGACTGTATCCCAACGAGACTTTATTTACAAAGCCTTCAAGCAGACAAGACATGGCCCATTGACCGTAGTTTGCTGACTTCTGACTTATGGGAATGTGACTTTGTTCAACTTAGCATTTACTATTAAATGACAAGGTACTAAGTGTTTTAATCTGGTAGAGATGCAAAGGATTTACATGTAATAGAAAAATAACCCCAATGCGTATGTGTTTATTGCTTTTTAGGATGTTAAACAGTTCAGAATCTAATTTAACAGTCTATGTCCAGCTTCTCATCCTGCTGACTCTCTCACTGATCAGTTGAATTAAACTTTGGACTGCCCTCACTGTTTATTTATATAAGAATTATGTTTTAAACTTTCTGAAAAATTAGGCTTTGGCAGCCTGCACTCCAGAGGAAGGACCATGGCTAAGGAAGGATGTCGCCAGGAGCAGGGCCTCCTGGTTGGTTGGCCTTGCATCTGTACTCTGTACAGTGTCTGATTTTCCATCTGCCTCTTGCTTTCTCTGACCAAAAAACTTAGTCTAGCCATGGCATCTTTGTCCCCAAGAAGCTCCACTTTGCACAGCTTTAGTGACAGGGATATTCTTATTTCTAAACGCTTGTGATGGTTTTGCTCAAGGACGTGCTGTGGCCCGTGGAATAGTTCCATTAGTGGCTCACTTAAGAAGTGAAATAAATTTAGCTCAACTATTTTAAAAAAGTATTCACACTTTTTTTTCCCTGTTATGATCTCACCCTGAAAACAGAACCAAGCCTGTTAATCATTTCTGGGTTTAGCAGAGAGCCTGGTATTCAAGGGTCATATTGCAGTACCTTCTGCCTCAGGGATTCACCCCGCTACTGTCACTAAGCATCTGCTCAGCAGCTTTTTTTGCCCAGAGCTTTGCTATATTTTTCTTTTTAAAAAGCTGCTGTGTAGTTCCTCACACAGGATATGAGTCTCTCCCTTTTCCTTGGATTATCTCATTTGATGCTCCTGCTGTCACCCCAAGGGGCTGGTGAGTATACTACCACTGCCTAGCGAGGAGGAGTCTGGGAACCCAGAGGCACTTGCCCAAGGTCTCACTGCAGGGAGAATGCTGAGTTAAAGCAGATTGTGACACAGTTCTGCCCGCCCCAAACTTCAGCTCTTAGCCCCATAGCAAACTGCCTCCCAGCTTCCCTTTCCTAGTCTAGTGTACGGGCTGATTTGCATGAAGACCTCCCTTCCTTCCTGGCCTTGACAACTACGGAAGGTTGGATAATACTAGGATTTTAATAGCAGTGCTAATAGCAATACCAACACTACTGGGCCACTTACTAAATGCCAGGTCCCTTATTAACAAGGAAGATTATACAATTGATTATCCAAACAGGGATTCCTTTCTCAAAACACATTTATTGGACAGACAATAAACTACACATGTTTAAAACATACAATCTGATAATCTTTGACATTTTTCACCCATGAAGCCATCTCCATAATCAAGAAAATGAAATTTTTATCACCCTGAAAGTTTCCTCATGACTCTTTGTAATCCCTCCACACCACCCAGCCCTGTTTCCAGGCAACCACTGATCTACTTCCTGTCACTATGGATTAGTTTGCATTTTATAGAAATTTATATAATTGGAATTATACAGTGTTTGCTCTTTTTTTTAGTCAAGTTTATTTACTCTGTGGTGTGTACCCATAGTTCATTCCATTATATAGACATGACACATTTCATTCACTCATACAACTGTTAATAGGCATTTTAATTCTTCTTGCTTTCTGAATATTACCAATAAAGCTACTAGAAATGTTTGTGTACACATATTTGTATGAACATACACTTTTATTTCTCTTGGGTAAATACCTAGGAGTAGAATGGCTGGGTCATAGTGTAGTTATATGTTTAATTTTTAAGAGACTGCCCAACTTCTCCAAAGTGGTTGTACCATTTAACATTTCTGCAAGCAGTATTGTGAGAGTGTTGGTTTCTCTGTATCTTCATTGAAACTTGGTAAAGTCAGTCTGTATGATTTAAACATCATTAATAGCTGTATAGTAATATTTTATCTTTGCATTTCCCTACGGATGAATAATGTTGAACATCTTTTCAAGTTCTTATTTGCCATGTATGTATCTCCTCTAATAAAGTGTTTGTTCAAAAATTTTGCCCATTTTAAAGCAGGTTGTTTCCTCCTGGATTATCAGAGCTCTTTTTTGGTACTGGAGGTGGAACCCAGAATTTCATGCCTTGTAGGGTTTCACCAAGTTGCCCAAGCTGGCCTCTTAACTTGCCAAGTAGCTGGAATTGTAGGCATGTACCACAAGAACTAACCAGAGCTCTTTACATATTTTGGATATAAGTCCCGTATCAAGTATGTGATCACAAGTATTTTATTTCAGTGTATGGCTTGTCTTTTCATGATTTTAATAGTGCCTTTTGAAGATCAAAAGTTTAAAGTTTTATGAAATTCACTTTAATTTTTATAGTTTATGTTTTTGTGTCTCATGTAATAAATCATGACTGTAAAGATTTTCTTCTCTTATTTCTCTAAAAATTTTAAGATATTAAGCAGGTGAGGTGGCACACACCTATAATCCCAGCATTTGGGAGGCTGAGACAGAAGAATCGCGAGTTCAAAGCCAGCCTCAGCAACAGCGAGGCACTAAGCAACTCAGTGAGGCCCTGTCTCTACAGAAAACACAAAACAGGGCAGGGGATATGGCACAGTGGTTGAGTACTCCTGAGTTCAATCCCTGGTACCAAAAATATTTTAAGATATTAGATTTTTCATTTAGGTTTGTGATCCATTGTATGTAATCCTTGTGTGTATGGAGTGGGTATTGGTTGATATATATACATGCCTGTGTTTGAATATGTGTATTTGTATGATTATTACAGTATCATTTGTTTTAAAAAAGCCTATTCTCTCTCAATCAAGTTGCCTTTGGGTCTATGTAAAAACCAGTGAACATACCTGTGTGGATCTCTCTTTCTGGGTTCTGTGGTTTTGTTCTGTTCCACTGATAGCTTTGCTCACTTTTCTCTGATGCCCTCCTGACTTGATTACTATCTATCATCATCTTATAGACAGAAAGTATAAGTTTTCCACCTTCTTTTTTATCTCATGCACAGCTATTTTGGCCATTCTAGGTCTTTTGCATTTGTGAATGAATTTTAGAACCAGAGGTCAATTTCTATAAGAAGCTCTTGGATTTTCACTGGATAGGATCTATATGTCAATTTGAGAAGGTTTTACATCTTGACAAGATTGAGTCTTAGATTCATGAGCATGGCATGTCTCTCATTTACTTTGACTCTTTTTAATATTTCTCAGCAATGATTTTGAGTGTACATGCTCTAAACATCTTTAGTCAGATATACCCATGAGAATTTTATAATTTTTGAAGCCATTTTATATGGTATGTTTTTAAATTTCCGGTTTGGAGTATTCCTTGCTAGTGTATAGAAATATAATTTTTAAATACATCCAATCCTTCACCTTACATCATTATGAAGTCTTGCATTAGTTCAAGTAACAATTTGTTGATTCAATTAGAGCTTTTTTTTTTCATAGATAATCATCACACTAGTAAATAAAGACAGTTTTACTTCAGTCTGAATATATTTTATTTATTTTTCTTGTCTTTTTTTATTGGCTAGAACTCTAATATAGTGTTTAATCAAAATGGTGGTAGTAAATATTCTTGACTCATTCCTGAATGTATGGGTAAATTATTTATATTTTACTATTAAGAATGGTGTTGACTATATGATTCCGCAGATGTTCTAGATCTGGTTCTTAGTTTGTTGAGTGGTTTTTTGTTTTTCTTTTTTTGGTCATAAAAATGAATGTTGGATTTTATTATATGCTTTTATTGCATTGGTTAAAATGATTCTATAATTTTCCTTTAATATCTATTAACATCATGAGTGAGTTTGACTGATTTATGAAATTGGAAACCAAACTAAGTACTGTTTTCTTGGTCATGAGGTATTTACTCGTTGTTGGATTCAATGTGTTCCAATTAAGATTTGGGGTGTTGATCTGTAGTTTTTATTTCTTTGATACTCTCACTTCCTTCCCCTGTCCTATCTTATAATCACAGTTATAAGTCTTAACAGAACGAATTGAAAAGCATTTTCTTTCCTTCGATTCTCTACAAGAGTTTGGTATTATTCCCTTCAATATTTGTTAGGAGTTCCCAGTAACAACATCTTAGCCTAGAATTTTCTTTGTGCCAGGTGTTTAACAATAAATTTAATTTAATCGATTTAAGGCAAATTAGCTTTTCTTGAGTGAATTGTCTTTTGAGTCATTTGTCCATTTCATCTAAGTCATCAAATTTATTGGCACAAAATTGGTCATAAAATTTTCTTACTATCCTTTTGTTACAGGGAAGAGGCCTGCTATAAAACTGAGGCAGGGCAGAGATCCCTCTTCAAACTGATTCTTACAGTCATGCCAGAAATATTTCAGACATATCGCTCAGAGTAACAGACATGAGCTTACTAGAGGGATAGGAAAGGGAGAAGGGAGTGTTCTCAAGGAGAGAGAGGGTCCTCTGGAAGAGGAGAGGAATGGTGTGCCTCTCCTGACCTCCAGTTTTATCGGGGATCCCAGGGAAGTTTCCATCGAGTCCCATCCAGGTCCACCACTTGTCTTTTGAATGACAGCAGGATGACAACAGACTTTTTAAGTCCCCTCTGAGCGTGACAAGTCTAGGTCACTCTGGCCCATGCTGACAAGTTCTATTTGCAACCTGTTTTTATAGATTTTATGGTTAGGGGAGTTATCTTTTTCTCCCTGAGTTCTGGGATCTGGTCTGTATAAGGGTCACAAATGTTGCCTTCCCATCTCTACCTCAGGATGACTTGTGTTCTTTTTATCAGCATTTTGGACCTGCATTTCTCTTGCAAATAACAGGTTGTTTGCTGATATGCAACATATCCTGTGAACTTAAGCCAGGCAGGGCTGCAGGTGAATTGTTTTTTAAGAAAGAAGGCCTGTGGGGGTCAGCATGGTGGGCCCAGTCTATAGATTTATTCCCTTAACTTCATGTTCCCACAGCTCACATCTGTGTTCCTATCACTTTGACTCTATTTAGAATTATTTTATTATTCCTAATAATGGAAATTTGTGTCTTCTGTTTCTTTTTTCTCTCCTGATCATTGGATACAGGTTTATCAATATTATTGATCTTCTCAAGGAGCCAATTTGGGCCTTGTCTTTCTTTATTGTTTTCTTCTTCCTAATTCATTGATTTCCATGCTGATATTCCTTATTCCATTTCCTTTGTATATTTTAGATTTTATTTGCTCTTTCTAATTTCTTATTTTTCTGTTTTCTTTTTCGTATGTGGGAATTGAATCTGGGGCACTTAACCACTGAGTCACAGCCCTGGTTTTTTAAATTTTTTATTATATTTTGTAATTTTTTGAGACAAGGCCTCACTAAGTTGCTTAGGCTGGCCTTGAACTTGCAATCCTCCTGCCTCAGGCTCCTGAGTCACTCAGATTACAGGCATGCACCACCACGCCCAGCTCTTTTTCTAAATAGTGGAAGCTGAAATCATTACTTTGAGAACTCTCTATTTTCTAATATAAGCATTTTAGTGCTACAAATTTCCTGAAAAGCTAGTGTTTTTAGCTGTATCCACCAAATTTTGATAAATAATGTTTTCATTTCATTCAGTTCAAAATACTTTTAATTTTTCTTTTGGTTCATTCATTGACTCGTGTTATTCTAAAATATATTATTTAGTTTTCAAATATTTGAAGGATTTCCTTTACGTTTTTCTATTACTTACAGTTTAATTCCATTTTGGTCATTCAATGTATTTTGTATGGCTTGAGTCCTTAAACATTAATGGACAATTGTCTTATGGCCTTTTTGGCAAATGTTCCATGTGTATTTGAAAAGAACATGTTTTCTATTATTCAAGAAATTTCAATTAGGTTAAATTGATAGTGTTTAAGTCATATATTTTTACTAATTTTTGGTTTACACATGCTATCAATTATTAAGAGAAGGGTGTTGAAATCTTTAATAAAATTCTAGTTTTTCTATATATTCATGGTTCTATTGCCCTGAGATTTACGTATTTTGAATCTTTGTGCTTAGGTGGACAAATACTTAGAGTTGTTTCATATTCTTGATTAATTGACCTCTTGATCATTATGAAATGACCATCTTTAACTTTAGTAATACTTTTTCCTCTAAATCATCATTTTGTCTGATATTAATAAAGCTTCTACAACTTGATGTTAATGAATGCTAACATAGTATACATCTTGTCATCCTTTTACTTTTAATCTGCTTATGTAAGTGTGTTTCTTATGGACAGTGTATAAATGAGTATTACTTTTTATAAATATAATCTGACAATTCTGGATTTTTAATTGATAAATTTAGGCTGTTTACATTTAATGTGATTATTGCTTTTTGGGCTTAAATTTACATCATACTATTTGTTTTCTTTTCCATATGGAATTCTTTTTTATTCATTTTTCTTTTATTCTGTCTTCTTTCCAGTTGAGTATTCTTGTGATTCTGTTTTTTTCTCCTTTGTTCATTAGGTATAGCTCTTTGTTTTGTTTAGTTGTTGCTTTAGGGTTTATAATTTTACAACTGTGTATACATATGTGTATATCCATATAAACACAAACACATGCACTTAATTTTTTCCATAAAGTTTTCAATAAGAAGAATAAGAAGGGAGAAATCATTGTATTTACCTAGGTAGTTACAATTTCTGATGTACTTCCTTCCTTTCTTTCAAACCAGGTTAACATCTGTAATAATCTTTCTTCTGCTCTAAGGAACTTCTTTAATGTTTCTTGTATTGAACGTGTGATGATGATAAATACTTTCAGATTTTATATGTCTGTAAAAATCTTTGTTTTTTTTAAATGATATTTGAAAATCATCATAAAAGAATTCTAGGTTAATAGTTTTTAATACTCCTATAAGTATATTTTTGAGTTTTTCTGGAACATGGTTAAATTCCTAGGAAACAGTTTAACCCAACTGGGACTTTCTTTGAAAGTTTGTAGGTGGGAACAGAGCCACACTTCTTCATGGACAGTTCTTCCCTATGGCTGAGGAAGACCCTTTGTAGTCCTCACACCAGGGTTCCCTCAATGGGGAGGTTTTCACCCTGGCTGTCCATAAAGGTTGCGAATAGTGGGTGATGTTCTCTGCTTTCCTTTGTGTAGCTCTTTCCTAGTCTTAGACCTGCCTCACCCAGCTTCTCTACCATTTGCCCCCACCCCACCCCAGTGTGCCTCATGCACATTATGACACTGTACAGAGGTTTAGAAGCTGCTTTTGCTGAAAAACATGGACTCTTCACCAGGACCTGCAGAGGTCCAGTGAGCAACTACTGGCAGGACAGAAGCTTGGCATCTCTGCCTTCATTTTGTATCTGTGTCCTTTACTCCGTTAAACCTTGGGTGGGACTCCTGCTCAGCTCTGCACATAGGCATGTTAATCATTTAAGGAGTGTTCATTTAACCTCCCAAAGCCCCTTCAACCATAAAAGCAACTAAGATATCTTCAAGATTCAGGAATAGTGAGTCTTGCAAGGGGATCACCCATGTTGGGGCCACCCCCTGCAGAGGGAACAAGCCTGTCATGATGACCTTTGCAGGGCTAGACCTGGTGGACCAGGATGGACCTCAGCCAGCTAAACACATGCTTATTTGTACATACTTCTTGCCCACACTGCCTTGTCCCTGACCCTATTTAACCCTGAAGCTCTTGTCAGTGCCCTGGAGACAGGGCACGGGATGCCACTGTCCCCGCTTCCTGGGGTGGCTATACCCTGGGGTGGCTATACCAATTAGATGCCTTTACTACTTCACCATTACTTTTTCCATCTGGATTTTTGGGTGGCTGGCCAGGCTGCTGTTGGAACTCCCTGGAGTCGGCACCAGGGAGTTCTGGCTAGGACTCTGATACAATTATTTGCCATAGTTGTTCTCAGCATTTTAGTAACCCCCCCAGAGGTGAGGCCACCGTGGAGTAGAATGGGCTCATGACACCAAATTACCCATCTGTGCTCAGCCCTGTCTCTTCCATCCGTCCACCAGTGTGTGGGGGCAAGGCCACGCCACGCAAACAGATTTACAGAAGCAGTCTGATTATACAGCTGATTATACATGGGAGACCCTCCCGCCACCCCTCCTGCCTCCCCACCTGTCACCCTCTCTGGGGGCCACCCACAGTGGTCTCCTCTTTGTTCTATCTCTAGTCAGCCAAAGCTAAGCCTTGGTTCTCTTATCTCACCTTGTTCAGGAATGTTATCTATGTGGAGTCCTAATTTGTTTCAGCTCCCCTCTCACCTCCCCAGGACCTTCACTCTTCTTTCTTAGCAAGGTCAGCTCTAGTAGCTCCCTCAGGAACTTACTTCTTATCTATGCAGCAGGATGCATTTTATTCCACAATACCACAGGGCAAGAAACACCATATTCTCTTAGTTATCTGCATCAAGTTTAATCTGAAATAGCAGAAATTCAATCTCTGGCCTTCCCAGAGTTGCTGCTATTACCTGCCCAATGTACCAGGGTCACAGCCACTCAGAATGTCCTTGCAGCATGGCATTTTGAGGGAGGGGTCTACCTGTCTCTACTGATGGGCGTGGTGTGCTAGCCCAGTGTGGGCATGGCACTGTGGTTCTCAGGGCTTAAGTACCAACTGTCCACTTGTCACTCACACTGAACACAACCATTGCACAGGCCAATCTTTGCGGGAATCCTGAAAGCCTCAGCCCTTGTCATCTTGTTGGATAAATAGCCACCATTTTTGTCTTAGTTCAGGCTGCTGGTGTGTCTTGAATAACAAGCATCTATCTTCCACAGTGTGAAGGCGGGAGGTCCAAGCTCAAGGTGCTGATAGGCCAGGTGTCTGTGAGGCTGCTTCCTGTTTGCACACCCCTGTTGTGTGTCCTCATGGGGTGGAAAGGAGGGACAGGAAGAGCAAGTTCTCAGGATTCCTCCAAGAGCACTGATCCCACAGGTGAGGCCCTACCCTCCCATAGATCCCGCCTTCGGATCCTCTCACCAAGGGGTGAGGATTTTAACAGGAAGTTTGTGGGGACACAAGTTTTTAGTACACAGCAATTGCTTGTGAAAATCTAAACAATTTTCACTTCTCCCTGTTGAGGATAATCCACCATAATGTCCCTCAGAGAGTCAAGGCTTTTTGGAAACATTGCTAGCTAGGAAGGACATCATTTTTTCTGTTGGCTTTTGACTCTGGCCCAGGGACCACAGCTAGGTGACATCACTCTGAGACGCAGCTGCTATCTTGAGCCTGGGAACAGCACACATTAATATGTGAATCCTGTGTTTTCTGACACTTAGTTGCTGAGTGACCCTGGACCAGTGTTCTTCCCCTCATCTGTAAACTGGGGAATCATAAAAGAATCTGCCTTCTGACTTCTCAGGGTTGTTTGAGGATTAAATGAGTTAATTGAGTTAAAACTGCTCAGGACAGAGCTGTACAAGTGCTAGCTATTGCCCTGATTAGCTAATTGTGCTGCAGGTGAGGTTTTCTCTGTCAGCTATTGCCATTATGAGCTAATTGTGCCGTGTGTTCTTCATAGTGAGACGTGTCATGTGAAGTTTCCAAAGTCAGCACTTTGGGTGAATGCCTTGTGTAGCCAGAACTACCTCTGAATTCCCTCGGAGACTTGCCATCATATTTCTTGATAAGTCAACCCAGCCGCTTTTCCTGCCAGCATTAAATCCAATTGTGCTCTTCTGGGTTGAGTGCCAGAAGAAGGTGCAGCTTGCAGATTTACACCTTCCCTCTCACAGTCTACCTGGAGTGGGCATTCATTTAGTGAAAAACTGCAGAATCATCCACACTGCTTAATTTAATTTTTTTCTTCTTTCTCTCTCTGTTGAATGCATATAGTTGAATTTATATATAAGTTAAACCTGAATGAGCTCTAATGCCAATGTTGTCTAAAGTGCATCTCAAACTAAGCATAGCTGGGTAGAAAATTGAAG